>NDXB01016324.1:38515-72474 GCA_002631895.1 Agapornis roseicollis
AAAAAACAAACAAAAACAAAAAAAAAAAAAAAAACCACCCAAAAAAACCACCCAAACCAAAATCAAAAAAACAAAGAAAATGAATCAGAAAAGCACATTCTACACAGGATTTTTGTAATTACATCTCTTTTATGAAGACTGAGGACCTGTATTCTTTCTCTTCTCTGCTTTTGTCTGTTGCAGAAAAGAAGTAGGGGCCTTACAAGTCTAATTTAACTAGCAGATTGCTTCAAGGCACTAGCTGTAGTTGTTCTTCATATTTCTCAAGCTGCTTTTAATGGTGGGACATGAAGGAAAATAACTTTGTCTCTAGATGAAGCTTTTCTGCTGTATCACTGCCTCTTGTCAGCCTCCCAGTCACGCCAGGCATGCTGCTTGGCTGTGTTGTTAGCTGCTAGGCTCCTTCTGTCATCGGTGAGCAGGGTCTGTCTGGAGGGCACTTGAGAGCATCTTGGTTATGTTCCTGCACTGAATTGCTCTTGTTCCATTGACCATAAAAGAAACAGATTAGGGAGAGGAGCTGCCTGCCTGAGAGGTACATGTACTTTCCGTTGTCCCTTTCTGGTTTCTATCTTCAGAGTCCTGATAGTCATTCTTGTTTGATGGCAGCTTTTAGTGAAATTTGGTTCTTTGCCAAGCTCTGAAAATAGTTGCACTGATTTCTTTTTTCCTAGTTCAGGATCTGTTATGTGGTTTGTATATGTAAATTTACTTATCGGAATAACTCCTGTGAAGTTATTCATAGTGCTTCCATCCTACAAACTTCATATAACATCCTGAAGGATTATTTGTTGCCAGTAATTTTCATCTCTGTTGAAATAAATTCATGGATTCATCCTTGTTCTAGATGGCATTCTTCCATTGGTGAGCAGCCTGGTCTAGTGGAAGGTGTCCCTGCCCATGGCAGGGGAGTTGGAACGAGGTGATCTTTAAGGTCCTTTCCAACTTCAACCATTCTATGATTCTGTGCTGGAATGAGTTTTGGTAAGAGCAAGTAAGAGTCAGGGATCCAGGATATGAGTTACCTCCATTGGCTCTAAGGCTCTGTGGTTATGGCCAAGATATTTGCTAGGATGCATCAGAAATTCCGGATGTTAGAGCACAAGACTCTTTCTGGGCAAATCATCATGTCCCATAAGATGGTTTGGTGTGAGAATTGGTCCATGCTGCCCTTATGGAGCACCCATCTTAACACTTGAATCAGATGGTGCTTTTTGATGTATTGTACCAGTCTGTTTCCTGGAGTTCTGATGTGCAGGCACAGCCCTTTCCAGAAGAAAGGGAAAGTTACAGTTTTACTCTAGTTCCCAGCATGGTGTTTTTGACAAGACCTCCCTTGGAGCAAGGGAGCTGCATCCCCTATTGCAGAGCCTGCCGTGTCCCGTTGCCCAGCTGTGAACACTGAGGAGGAGGGTTTATTTTCTCTTTTTGTCTCTCCTGTTGCTGCTGTACTTTTTCATATTGCCTGATCTGAGCCTGAGGCCATGCAGCTGGCAGTTTACAGAGGGAGCTGCTGCCTGTTGATGGATGGGCCAGTGGGCAGCCCACCACGCATACAGGTTCTTGCCCATCCCTCCCTTTGAGGGTCAGCTCAGCTGTATTTTGGTATTAAACTCCTAGCTGGAAAGATCTTTTCTCTGTTTCCTATGAATAACAAGGAAAAGGAGGAGAAAGTCACTTTGTGGGCTGTAGCCGTACCTGCCCTCTCCCTTTGCCAAGAAAACAAGGGATCTGTTTTCAGGGCAGCTGCACCTCTTGGGTATTTAAATGTAATACCTTGCTAGAGGTGGCTGTGGCACATGTCTGAATGAACCCCTTTCATGCTGGATTCTTGGTAGATAGTGAAGTTGGGACTTTCACCTATCAGTTCTGCCTTAATTGTGTGATACCACTGTTCTTTGAGTGCTTGCACATGTGTGACAACACTGTTTTTAATTTTCCTTTTTTCTTGCCTCTTGGATAGTATTGAAATGTATTACAGTCTTATCACTTCCTGTCAGGCATAGCTTGTTTTCTCTAGGAAGAAAAACAGTAGCACAGTTAGGATGAAGAGCTTGAATTCCTGGCTGCCCACCCTTTATGTTAGTGTTTCTTGCCTGGTGACTAGCATGCAGGTAGAAAGCAGGGAGTCTATGAGCAGGGTATGTGGGAGCATTCCTTGATAGCAAGATAAAAACATACAAGCTTACTCTGTTTTCTAAAAGGGAAATAAATGAAACTACTTCCTAATCCCTAGCAACTAGGTAGGAAGAATAATATTCAACCCCATCCTTGCAGCATGACTTTGCACATTTGGAAAAAATAAATAGGTAATAATTTAGTGGGAAATAACAGAGCATCCTCAGGAAGCATCTATTTGTAGGGAAGGTATGTACACATTGTCTTGCTATTGTGCTTTAATGAAATACAGACTTGTAAGTACATATGGTGAACAGGTATAGTACAAATAAGTGCAGAGCTATTTTATGTTACTTTGAATGGTCAAAATAAACTGTGAAGGTGATTGCTTTAATTTGTAGAGGATTATTTTACAGAAATTCAGGTTATTCCCAGCGGATAACTTCTGAAAGATTTTCATCTTCCCCCTTAAAAAACATGGGCAAGCATGAAGTGAATCACAAATGGGCCATATAATAAAATAGCCTTACTGGATCAGATCAAAGGTCCATCCAGGGCAGCTCCCCGATCCTTCCTGCTTCTTTCTTCAACAGCTGGTAACAGCTGCTGAAGTGAAGATATAAGGAAGAGTACAAGTATTTGACCAGAGTTTTTTCTAGCCTCTGGCAGTTTTGTGCCTCAGAGACTGCGAGGTTATATCCTCACAGCTGGTCACCCTCTGGATTCCTCTTCTAGGAACCTGCCCAGTTGCTTTTCTGACACTCTTCAAACTTTCAATGTACAGCAAATGTCACAGGTGTGAGTTCTAACAGTTCAGCAGCATCTGGGTGAGGGAGTGGCTCTTTTTGGTTGCTTTGGACTTGAAACTTTGATTCCCTGTAGCTGTATTGGAAAAGGAATTCCTAGTTCACCTTCTGCTTATGCTGAAAGCTCAATACCTTTCTCTCTCAGTTCCTTCCTCACCTTCTCCCCAGGTCATCTTTCTACAGGATACAAATCCCTGTAAAGGGCTTAGGAATGACCTAGGTGGCCATTCCTCCAATGGAAGCTGGACTGCCTTCACTGCGTGAAGCTTACTTAAAACACTGCAGCAGTTATTTGCTCTTAATCAGCCTTGTTCTCTCTTTCTTTTCCTGTTCTGCTATGTATAGTGTTTGAGACTGGGAGTCTCAGACATACCCACTATTGAAAATGCAGATACGTAATTTTTTTAAACATTATTGTAATGATGTTGTCTGCTTTGTTTTGTATTCGTTGTAAGATGATTACCAGGATCATTTTGCTCTGGAGCAGTTAAAAAGCAGAGTTGCTACAGAACTTTTATTGCTGAGCACCTTCTGAGTGGTAAAATTCAGTTCAAGGCTATAATTTTATGGAAGAAACCAAACCAAACATGTAATGCTTATCTACATGAGCTCCATCTGTCATTCAGTCAGTACTGGATGCTTCTATAGCATTTCTTTGCTGTTGGAACTCCTCTTAACTCCTTTGAGCAGCTGAGAATGAACGAACTTTGTTCTCTTTCTGCATACTGTTTTTGTTCACATTCTTTGTGATTGTCATGATTAGAATCAGTTCAGTTAGCTAGACTCTGAATTGAATTTTTCTAAGCATACATTAGATATTATTTTACCTCTGGACTTTGAGGGGTTAATGAAGCACTGAGTTTGCTCTAATATATCTGTTCTGGTGTGAAAACAAGGTGTAACCTGACACATATTCAGGTGTATTGAAGGAGCAGAACTAACCCTTATGTTCATTGTACCAGGGAGGGCTTGTCTTAACTTGAATGTGATTAATTGCCACACATCTGTTTTTCATTCTAATCAAAATGTAACTAATACCTCTTTCTGCTTGCTCGTTGTCACAGGTTTTTCAAGGATCCATAACAGACTCAAGGAAAAAGTTTGGTATATTTGGCTGAAATTTGAGATTTTTCTCCCTCTCAGTAAAATTATTTGAACATGACCAGTAAGTTTTGATTTATATTGCCTAGTAAGAATAATGACTATAATTTGACAGAAAACAGGTCTTTGCTTATGAGCTTATTACCTTATCAGAAATAACACCTCTCCTCTGTTACACTCTTCCCTTTCTTTTCATAAACTGCTGAAGATACAGCCCTTGCAAGAGTGTTTTCTTCTTCTTCACATGGTGGTAAATTTGTATGGCCTGAATGCAACAAATTTCTGTAGACATTTACTCAGGAGTTTTTTTTGTGTTGGAAAGGGTCAGCAATTCTGTGTGCTTGTTTGATGGCATTTAATAATGAGGATTTTAGGAAGCGTCATGGTGGTGTCTTAACCACCAGTGTCATGCAGAACGAATAAGCTGTTCATAAGGAGTCCTGAAATGAACAGTAGAAAACCACAAAAAATCTCATTTTCTTTTCTTAGCAGCAGAACTATTTTTATAGCGAAGTTCTGATAGTGCTAGAAGACGTTTTATACACTCCCCAATTTCAACTACAAAAGATGAACTTCCTGTTTTAGAAGATGATAGTGTTTTTCAGGTAGATGCTGAAATATGAGGATTAAGAAAAAGCAATCTGCATCACCTGGGCAAACTGAGAGTGTGTGATTCAAACCAGTAAAAATGTTCCGTTGATTTTTGTTTTTCCTGTGTCCTACTTTATCCAACATGTTTAAAATCTCCTGATCTCTCTGTTCTTCTGTACTTGAACACTTTGAACAATTTTTTCCCAAGTTTCCAGCCAGAAACAGTTGCATTAATTTCTGTTGAAGCTCCTCATGTTTAGCTTGTCTGAAAATCAGTCCCTTGATTTGTCAAATATTCATGGTTTTGGGATTAGCTGCTTTTGCCTTTCTGCTTTGCAGTTTTCTAGAGCTACACTGCAGTCACTCGCGCTTGTTCACCAGCAAGCAGTGTGCTGATAACTTTAGTTTTATTACTCAGCTGTTCAGTAATTGTGAATTTCCATTTGAAATTGGTTGAAAACCCTATAGCTTCACAGTCTGTTTTCATATGTAAATCTGCCCCACAGTGCCACAGGAATGTATGAGGGTGTTGAGGGCAATTACTGGTAAGTGAGGAGGGAGGGAAGCTGATAATACACCCTGTATGCAGAGATCAGTTTACTATGGAAACCCACAAAAAGCCTCTGCAAATCTGCTACATAGATCAGAAATATAAAGCTACTCAAGAAGTATAAGCTTTGCTATCCACAAGAAAAAATCCTCTGCAGCTTTATTTTTTTATGCACAAGGGCGTTTATGGATGTTAATTTGAAAACTCGTGCATGTTTTCAAAACTGTGTGCTGTGAAGAATGTGCTCTGGGAAATCAGGGATATTTTGCACTGTTCTGTATTAAAGTTAGTTTACTACATCGCATCTAGTAAAAGTCACTTTAGGCAAGTATTTCTTTTCTGATAGTCGCTATGCAGGGATTTAAGACTGGAAGGACACCCCCTGAAAGCAGTCGTTTGCCAGCCCTCATTACATAATCTTCTCTATGAGGTTGCTACCTAATACACGTGAACATAGCAATAGCCACTTGGTTGTTTTTGGTTTTTTTTGCCTTCAGTCACGTTTATGTTTCACTCTGTAGGTCCTGGATAAAATTGGATTTTTGCTGGTCATGCAGTCTGGGATTTAATTACTGCTGACCTCACTTGGCATCCAAGTTTGGGAACAGCTGTGTGTGCTGAATCAGACCTTCAGTTCATGCAAACTAGGTCCCCTGTAAATCAGCTGAGAAGCTGGTACAGGCTGTGTGTCACTTCTGTCACGTATAGACGTACAGTACTTAAGTGGAGCTTTGCTCTTCCTCTGTAGATTCTTGGTTCAAAGCAGCAAGGAGCTTCCAAGGTGGAATCTCAGGGTGGAATAAAATCAGTATAACCATGCTTAGGGTAGATATCAACAGTCGAAGAGTCATGCTCAAATTTCCGATTGGACATTTTTGTTCAGCAGCAGTTCTCCTTAAGGGATGCTGAATACTTTCTCATTTCATTGATTTTAAACAACAGAGCATTGTATGTTGCATTTGTTCATTGAATATTGACAACTTAGAAATGTGTAGACAAACTTCTATAGTGGTGGGAAGGAAGAGACTCTAACTTGGTAGCTGAGCCTTGAATTTCTGCATCTGTGCAATTTATCTTGAGCAAACTATGTCAGGGATTGATGCTGCATGCTGCTGTGTGGCATATTCTGCAGGTTTCCAAAGGAGCAGCTGTGAAGGCAGTTAAATTTGGTGAAGACCTTCGCTGGTATTACAGTAGGATATTTGGCACCAACAATGAAATATGAGGATACAGAAATACTCGCAAGATTACTAAGCTAACTCAAGGCAAAAAAAAAAAGCCCCAACAAACAACCAACCCTTCACTTCCTCCCCCCCATCCAAATCCCTAAGGGAATGCCTTTCTCAGAAGAAGAGGAACGTGTAAGTGGATGTATGTATACATTACAGTTGTCTTGGTCCCCATCATACCCAGAATGGACACTTGGATTTCCTCATTGTGTTAAGAAAAAACAATGGTGTCACTGGGGGAAGATGCAGCAGGGCTTGTTGAGAAGCCCTGGGTGCTGCTGTAAACAGATACCTGAGCTCAAATGAAACCGAGTTAATACAGGCTCACACCTAGAAGAAAGGTCAGTTGAACAGAGGTAGAATACTGCTGTAGCAGACAGACAGTTGCCTGGGAAAGAAACTGAAATAGAGTAAGGTAATTAGGGCAGGAGACAAACGTATTGCATGACATTACATACATGACTAGGGCTAGAATCAAGTTACCTTCCTGGAGGTCTTTGGCTGTAACACCAAAAGGAAGGAGTATAAAAGTGGAAACAAAGCACTATTTCTGTTATGATATCTTTTATACATTTACACGCAAGGTACTTTCCAGATACTTGAAAAGAGTAATCCCTTCTTCAAAGCATTTGGGTTTTGACTACAGAAACGTAGACAAAGGTTAGGGGAAGGGGAACAAGGAAAACTAAATAAGGAAAGTACATGTAATTTAAATGCCTAATTACACATCCAGGAAATATCTGAAACAGTCAAGGTTAACAGTTAAACCTTCAAAATTTAGGAAACAGTGGAATTACAGTAGACTTCAAAGCTTTTATTCTGGTGTATTTCAAGACTTTTATTTGCATTTCTCTTCTCTTGGTTGTGCATACTGTAGTAGGAGAAAAGGCCGACTGGGGATACCTGCTTATGGAGTTTAGCTTCTGCTACTTGAGGCCCCCATGTGAATTAGATGCTGGGTGAGAAGGACCTGTAAAGCACACACTGTGGGTCCTGGCACACTTATCACCATCCTGCAGGCAATTGAAGGGTGGCAATGAAGTATTGAAAGACGTAATCACAGCCTGTAGAGTGATAGTGGACAGTGCAATTCCCAGATGTGACATTATATGTTCCTTAATTAAATATGACATAGAAGTATTAGAGAAGTTTGTGTTCAGCTTGCAAAGCTTTGTGAAAAGGACTCATGAATTCTGCAGTGTGGCACCCAAGGCTGGGTGCAGTGCTTCTGGGGAGTTTTAGAGGAGTATCTGTTGTGGCTCTAGCAGATGGCAGGGGAAGGTTGAGATCCTCTGCAGGAGCTCATGTTTTGCCAGTGGTTTTTCCCCATTATTTGCAAACATCTAAAGTATGTTAATATGGATAAACTTGGATTTAACTTCAGGTGCAGGATGGAATTTGCTTTAGAAACCGCAAGTTCTTCTGTATCAGTAGCTAGATTTTCTAGCTACTGGTGGGGGGAAAAAAGGACAAAGCAATGTTTCTCTGTTCCATGAAAGAACCATTTTTTCTCTTCTTATCTTTTCTCTACTCCCTTTTTCCCTCCCAGGAGGGAGAGAACAGGGGAGAGGCAACAGACCAGATGGCTAAAGTTTGGCTAAAGAAAATAAACGGGAAAGAGTAGGGTCTTACAATAACAAGTGTTAGGTGACATTAGCAAGAGGCAAAGCTATCAGACTGACTTGTAGTTTTTCTGGGCCAGAAATGTCACTCAGAGGTTGCTAAGGATGACTGATAAAAACAGCTGCTTCTTAAATCAGTGTTGTATATCTAGGGAGAAGGTTCTCATTAACTAACAATTATGCAGATGCAATTTTAGCTTTCTTACATTTCTGTTACTGAAACAAAGTTGGTTGGTGCAGTGTACTGTTGTATCACCATCCCCTTTTTAACTTTTAGAAAAATAGTTACTCAGTGGGATAATTTACATCTTTGGGCAGAAAGGCTGCACAAGAAAAGCTTTAGCAATAGCATATGCATTTGAGCTATTTTTCTGAGTCTACTTTCAAGACCCCATTCAGCTGTTTGAGTATGTTGCCAAGGACTTCTTGTGGAGATACACCATGTGTGACTGCCAGTACCTCCAGCAGGCAGTTTATTGCAGGAAAAGTGCCATGTTAAAACAGTGGTATCTCAGCTGCCAAACATTGGACTGTGGACTATGGTGTTCCTCATTGCTACTCTACATGGCTATTGTATATGTTGCATGCTATCTCAGAGGTTCATTCAGGTTAACCTTGTTTAATTCTTTTCTTCTTCCATTTCCCTGCCCTTCCCCACTGATAAAACCACAATCTAAAGAGGTGTACAAGTCTATTTCTTCTTATTGATACACAAAAAAGGCAGTCAAAATATTCTACAGTTTAATTAAAAAATAAGAAAAATAATTAAAATTCTTTTCTGTATAGCAAATCAGCCAGGAGTAGAGATCTGGTGTATTTAAAATATCAAGTTTGTTTATTCATGCCCTTTTCTAGAGATGCCTAAAACATTTGGAGGGTGAGAGTCTTTATTGTTACTTACACATTTTCACTCAATTCATTGCATGTGATTCTAAAATTAAATGTTAATAGATGATACTGCTAAAGATTAGGGTGGTGAGGCACTGGAATGAGTTGCCCAAGGAAGCCGTGAGTGCCCCATCCCTGGCAGTATTCAAGACCAGGTTGGACGAAGCCTTGGGTGGCATGGTTTAGTGTAAGGTGTCCCTGCTTATGGCAAGGGGATTGGAACTAGATGATCTTAAGGTCCTTTCCAACCCTAACTATTCTATGATTCTATGAATTTGCAACCTAAATTTGACCTAGTTTTATTACTTTGATTTTCTTCTCTCCCTTTCTCCCTGTATGATGACATTATGTATTTGTAGCTCAGTAAATGTTTAGGTATCTGATTCTTCAGAAAAAAGTATTTGTTCAGCTTTCCCCCACCTTTTTTTCAGGAGATGAACACAGTAGTGTGTGCATCCATTCCCTTTTTACTTCTACTTCGATTTACTTACAGAGCCTTCAGAGAACTGGTTTAAGTAGAAATCTTAAAAAGAAGGTGTGAGAAGTGCAAAACCAAGCATTGCAATACAATGGTCACAGACCTATTTACTTCTCCAAAGCACTATTTTCACTGTTAAGACCAATTTGTTATGGCTGTCCTGCCATTCCTGCATTCTGCCAACCCCCTTTGGGCTGGTTCCTTTCTTCTGCCATAGGCTGGTTTTCTATTGAAACTGCTTTGAAAGAGCAAATGTCCTCCAGGATCTTGGGTAAGTAAAGATTTTAGAACTGGACTGAAGTTTTGAAGCATTACTGTGACTAGACTGGCAACCTGTTGAAGGTTGCTGAATGGTATTTCTAAGTGTGCAGCATGTAGTGCATTAGCTGCTGTGTGCTGAGCTACTGCTTACTCCTTAGATGAGTACATACCTCAGAGGCAGACTGTTGCATCATGTTATTAAGTGTCATCTTGGACCACCTTGACAGCACGGGGACATGTACAGTCAGTCTGGCTGGCACATAAGCTTTTATAGTTGCCTCCAAGTAGTGTTCTTTTCTTGCCCGTGTTATTTCTGTCTTAACAACTTAAAGAAAAACAAATAAAAAACAAACTCCACAAGAAAGAGGATCCCCAAGCTCTATTTATAAAGGCTTCTTACACAACTTTACATTACACTGAGACAACTGATAGTGAAACTGTTATTCTATGCACACTTTACTTACGGTATTACAATTTCAGTTCCTTTGGCTGGAGGAGGTAGTGGAATTGTGGATCATGTTCTGGGAATCATGTAGAAAATACAGAGTCATTGAAGAAGCATTTTTGTTTATCCACCTAAAGGAAGAGTTGTGACATTTAAAAAAGGATCACCTGTTCACATGAGTCTGTGTATGCACATAGCATGCACAGTTGCGTGTAGACCCAAGCTTGGCACTGGGAGGTGGTTGAACCTTCTGGGAAGTATTATACTCCTGTTTCCAGAAGAGGGCAGTCATGAAAGAAATCAACAAGGCAGGATGTCAATTAAATCTTAGTATCTGAAGATGGAATGGTTGTTGCCTCTTTTTAATTTGTCATTCCCTAGAAGTTGGGGGCCCCTAAACTGATTCTCTTTTACTGAGCAACCAAAGGCTGCTTGGGAGATTCCTCTAGAAAAAATAGTGAAGAAGTAGCATTGCTGGTTTGTTTTGGGGGTTATTTGTTTTTACAGCTCTGTAAGAGTTCAACAGGTAGATTTTCTAAAGCATTATGGAAGTATTTTTTGTCGTTGCCACATATCAGGCATCCTAATTACCTGCTAATTATATTGCTAAAGTTCAAGAGAGTCCTGTTACAGCTAAATTGCTTCCTCCCTTACTAGCTTTTCAGAAGACTAGTGAAATATATCCTGGATTAGAGTAAGCAGAAAGAGGCAGTCAAATTAATACAACATTTTCTCCTTTGAACCCTTTTTTCTTTTCTAGGATTTGGATAGCGAATGTAGGTAATCAGATTTCGTTCCTTGCTGAAGCATTTAGCTGGGTCCTAGTGGGCTGATCTGTCTGTCAGTATAAGTAGAAACAGGTTAAGATGGATGAAAGTGTAATTATAGTTAAAATTGGATGCTGCCCTGATGTTGTCTTGCTTCCTTCCTTTGTAATAGGTTTGGTTTTTGTGACCATTCACAAGCTTGTATGTTGAAGAGCTTCTGTAAGGCTTAACAGGTGGTGCAGGTGGTCTGCATACAAAAGGGGGCTGTTTTCTTCCTTGGTATTAGCAGTCACTGAAACCTGACAGGTACAACTGCTCTCAAACTCAAAAGGATACAGAAGTGATAAGAGAGCTTGTTCTCAGCAGTCATGTCTGAAGACATCAGGTAAAGGGTAGAACAAGGTTTTACAAATCAGTGACAACAACCGAGCTGAAGGTGGGACAGCCCTTTTTTGTCCCAGTGCTACAAATCCCCACCCAAACTTCAGTTTTGAAGGGGTTTCAGATGCTTTCAGTACCTTTTTTTAAATAAATGAAATTAAATCTGTACCTCCTCTGGAAAACAGATGGTGGATTAAATAAAAAACCCAAACAACTGTGATGGTAGTATCTAGCCTTTCCCAAAAAAAACTTAGCCAGAAGCTATCCTTAATTTGCAAAAAATTCACATTTAGCATTTTCACTAAGTGTGAATGTTTTCTTCTCTGAAAGACTTAATCAATGGGGTGGAATAAGGGGACAGTTGCAGTCTGTCATGACACGTTTCGGCATGATTACAGTCCTCATATACTGCTATGAGGGTTCCCAGGGACTTTTTGGTAACGTGAGTCCAGCTATAGAGCTGTGAACAGGAGACTTGGCCAAGAGTTTATAGTGTTTCCTACACAGTTTTTCTCAAGAAACAGGTTCAGGGCTTGCTTCTTTTTTTTTCTTTATATTTAAGAAATCGGGGTATCTGAGCATACCTTTTTGCACTTGGGATACACAGTTACAATTTTTCCCCAAGCAATTGCAAAAATGGGACATGGAAAGTGCAGGAACTGTAGAATTTGCTATAAATGTGCAGGAATCAATTGGGCAAATTCCATGAAAGCTGCCACTTCTATGAAATTAAAACAGATGCATGTTTTCTTGTGCAATAATGTGGGAAGAGGAAATCCTTGGAGTGTAACCCTCATTCCTTGTTCCTGTGGTCCGTACTGCAAGATAGTACTGTCCTGAGTAAGCAGGAACTTAAAATTTAAGTTACAGTTTTCTTGTACAGTCTATGAGACTGTAGAGTCTTGTCAGAGAGGTGATCCTGGCTTTACTGCTCTCAGTAGTATGTAGGACAGATGTGTTCTTTGTGATACAGAAACTCTGACCTCGCTCGGCTTGGTTGCACTGCTGAAAATGAGAAGTGATGTAGTGTTCTGAAGTGTGGGGAAATCTGTAGCCCGTGCCATGTTTCTTCTCAGTGTTAGCAAGGTTATAGGTAAAAAAAAAAACAAGTTAAAAGTTTTCTGTAGTGCAGTTTTGTATTGTTTTGTTGTTTACAAACTAGTGAGTTAATGTGTAAATACAAATGTTTGTATAATATCGGGCACAATATATTGTCCTTGATGATTGTAATGATTGTTTCATCAACTGCTATTTTATGATACCAGAATCTGTCATATTCATAAAGTAATAGCAAAGTTTGTACATTAGATTATTTTTCTGCATACCACTGTGGAATTAGTTTTGACTGGTCGCATAACTAATATCAGAGTAGATTCCTTGCTTGATTCTGATCAGTTTATATGGTTTATTTAAAATGTAAGGTTGCGATCATGTAAACTTTGGGGCAAACTTCAGCAAACCTTGGCCTGTTGTGTTTTGAGCTCTATCAATAAGTTTTGGAGAATATCTGAGCAGGTTTTTCTGATGGTATGTATATGGCATGCCTTAAGATATTCTATTTAAATGGCAGGAGTTATTTAGTCCTGACTTCTGCTTGAGCATATACTGGTCTTTAGAATTTAGATGCTAGTTATGTGTAAATTAATGTTGCAGTTTACACAGAACTAGTATCTAGATTACTCTCACTTGTCTGTATGGACAGGCGAGGGTCGAAACAGAAGGTGACAAGGTGCATTGGAAGCTGCAGGTCCAACCTTGCATGCGGGCAGACCAGCACATGGGTAGCTCGAGATTGCTCAGGAGATGTCAGTTCTGGTCGGATACTTCCTGATTGCCTAAGCACCCTTTTTCCAACCAGATTTGCCTATCCCACATGCCTTTGGCCATCGTGCTTGTAGTAAGCATGGGTAAAGCCCTTCCCAAATCCTCGCTTGCGAAGCCAAACCATCAATGTTGCAGTAGTCAAATCTGGATGCTGATGTGGTTGGTGTTGTGACCTCTAATTCTATATTATATGCAACTTGGACTCTTCAAATTGTATTTAGTCTATCTCTTGGGCTGTCTCACTCTAGCATGTGTGCCACTCACAGCTGTATGAAGGACAAGTCATTGATTTGGACTTTTAGATTGTCCTTAGGAGTTGGAACATATTTGGTGTGTTGCTGGAGCTAGGATTCTAGTTTAATTTATCTCTAAAAGGAGAATATGTTAGTGTGCACCAAAACTGCTCCATAAACCAAACTAATGAATGGTTGGTGGGAATGAGTGGGGATTTATTCCACCTTTCCTGCCCCCAAGGAAGTAACTGCAGCTGCTGTCAGAGGTTAATTTAGCTGTCATGAGAGGTTCCCCAAATTCAGCTGGTGGAAGCGTAGTCTTCCATCTAGGCTGTGGTGTCTAGCAGCATTGCTTATGTAACAAATTAAAACTACATGCAGTACAACAAAGTACTGCCATCAGTGCTTCTCCTTCTGGGGGTATGGTAATGATTTGCCATCAGCCAGAAAATTTGTAATTGGCGTCTTAAAGGTGGTGCCATAGGCTGAGTGAAATAGGGAAGTGCTGCTTATTTACATTCCTGCTATAGCTGTTGTAAGGGTCTAGGCCAAACAGATCCTGTAACTTCTAGTGCCAGGCTGTTATCTCTAGGGATATGTGGCAGTGGGTTGTGTTTGCTGGTGAGGCAACACAATGGGAAATGCAAGTACATGAGCTGGAGTGCTACTGCAGAACTACTGTTTCCCACATGCTTAATGTGCTATGTAAAAGCAACCTGGGTGTGTATCAGCACTCACCCTCTGCAAACATGTTAACATCAGCCAGCTGGTGCTAGGGAATTGAACAAACCTGAGAGCAGTTGTATTCTGCTTGGTTAGTGAGTTATAAATGGTGGTTTATGATAGCAGTAAGAGCTCTGATACTTCTAATTTCAGTAGCAATTGAAAAGAGTGTTTTAAACTAGCTTATTTTCATAATACCATAGCAATTTAATCTTTGTTGTCTTCAGTAATCTTGATTAGTTCTCTTATTTTGGCTGTGCTAGAGCAGATGCTTGAAAGCAGTGTTAACTTCCATGTTTGTAGGTTGGGTTTTTCATGTTTGCGTTGAATCTATATGTATCCAGCAGACCACATCTCTTAAATATGTATGCTTATTTTCCATATATTTTTCTGTGTTAACATAGGAGTTGCAGCAAAAGTCTCTCAAAATAGCACACAATTTATTTTGTGTTTCTATTTTTGCCTCAACTTCATTAATAAAAGATTAAAAAATTGGAAAAAGAGGTATTTGTTTTCAGTTTTATGCCAAAAGATGGAAGTTTGTTGGTTAATTATAGTGAACATGCCCCAAAAGTTCTATATTCCATGTGAACTAGTTGTCACTATTTCATTATATCATTAATCGGAGACATTGCAACTGAACTACATTAGGATCCCAATCTATCAGAGCAATAGTGCATATAAATAACTTTAAGCATATGAAGTGACTTTAGTAGCTCTGCTTACTGCATTCTTACACTACAATTCCTTGAACAGTTCCCTGAACTAGGGTCTTGGAGGAGGCAACATACCAACAAACTGCAATCATTCTGCACCTCTCAAGGGAGAAGTATTGCTTCTTGAATACCTAAACCCAAGTTGTGTGTAGCATACTTTGTAGTAATGAAGAATACAGTTTTTTATATTATCCATTTTATTGCTTATCAAGCAAATTTGTGTGTATTTACTGCAAAAAGAAACAATTCTAATATATGAATTAAAATGCTTATGTAGCACTCAAGTCTTTAATATGCTGTAACTTCTTTCTGAAGTTTCTGAAAACTTGAGAGCATAAAGGATTTGTACTTGACTCCCCAGATTTCCACTTTGAATAGTGTGCAACAATGCAAACAGAGGTTTGGAGCTTCATTATGTAAAGCACTCCTGTAATTTCAAGTGAATGTGTATAGTGTGGAGTGAGTCTGTCCTAGGAAAAAAAAACATATATCAAATATGTCACAACTGTGTCTTTTTATTGTGAATAATAGCACTATTGCATCTCTGGCAAGTGTCTTAATTTTTAGCCTGTGCAATTTGCATTGTGTATAAATGTAAATTGTATTAAAATGAGGTAGAAGTTGTGACTAAAAGGACTTTGCCCCTAATTTTTTTGGGGGTGTGTGTGATGTTTTGTTTGGTTGTTTTTTGGGTGGCTGTAAATCTAGAGTGAATTCAGACTTGCATAGATTTGTTCTCTTTCAGGGATGTACACTTATCCAGACTGTAATGCCTAAGCAGAATAGTAATAAGTTTATTAATAAGTTTATTTGTAGGTCTAAAATGTTATTTTTATGCATTGTATTGATAGTACTAATACAATCTCCCAACTTCAGCAATCTTGGAGCTTCTGGAAAGCTGAAATACAAAATGAAATGCAAAAAAATGTTTTGCAAATGACTGCAAAAAGGCAAGTAGAAAACTCTTAGCCAATCTCCATTAGCTTTATCTGAGCTAAATACAGGATATAACAAACTCCATAATGGTATTTGCAAAGTCATGGCTGAGGATACTGTATACATAGTCCATGATCGTGCCAAAATTCAGGATGAATAAAAAATTAAGTTTGTGACTAACTTTTGAATTCAAGACATGAATCCTTTCTGCATTCTCCTTACATTAATGCCTTTGGTTACTCTCCAAAACTGCCAACTGTATTACCAAAATTACATTGGGAAGATACCATCTAATTCACCAGATCACTACAGATCTTTTCTTGTTGAAATAAATCTTAAGAAATGCCGACACCAAGTGTGGTTTGTAATGAGGTAAGAATAGCCGATAAGGAGGACTCCAAGGAAGCCACCTTTTCATAAGAGTTGTAAAAATACCAGCTTTTTTCTTCAGCTAATGTGGGTTTTTTTCAGGGAGATCAGAAGCCATTGGATCAACTCTATGGTGAGGTTTTATACGTTACTTCATATCTGGCCCTGTATATGTGTTTAATGTGTTCATATTCTCCTTAGCTCTCAACATATCTTCATTCTTACTAGTACCACACTGAGATGAAGGTAGAATTTTTACTTTGAAAATACATAGAATAGTTAGGGTTGGAAAGGACCTTAAGATCCAACCCCCTTGCTATCAGTAATTCTGCACGCAGAATTAATCAGAGATAGGAAGTACTAATGTAAGTTAAATCTAGCATTCTCACTTGTTTCACTTTTCCTGTTGGTGCCTAGTCACATAGTGTAGGCTGTCAGAAAACACTGGGAAAGATGAGAGCTCTTAAATAATCTGGTCCTTTCCTCTTCCTGTGTAGGCTAGTTTTAACACTTCCCTTTTTGTTAAGTTTTCAGTCCTGTAAATACCCAGTGGCACAGATTCTACCTCTTTTCTTCTGATAGTGATGCACTTAGCCCTTAGTTTCTTCCTGGTGTTTTCCTATATCTGCTCATTAATTTTCCTACATTGTTTTACTGCATTTAAATAAGTTGTATTTTACTAAAACTTTATTTTCATTATCTTCAGAAACATGGAAACTTTTTGTCCATTTGATATTATTTGACAATTAATTACTTTTTCTTGGTAATTTGGTGCTATTTTACTTTAATTTTGACTATGTTAGCTCATGTACTGATTCCATAACGGAGCGCATTCTAAGACTGGAGATGGAAAGAAGTTTGGTACCATAGATGGAAAGAAATGTTACTATTTTTTTTCCCCTCTACACAGGATACTTGCAGTACTTCAACCACCTTTTTCATTTCTTTCAAATACTTAAGGTGTTTCAAGCAAAACCTGTTTTGTTTTGGTTTTCTTCACTAATTAAATAAAAAGCTGAATAACCCACCTGAGTACAGCTTATTGTAACTCAGCTGTGGGAGTGGGGACTCTGTTAATGTCTTAATTCAATGGTTTTGTGGCACTTGTTTCAGAATTTCATGTTTGTAATTATGTTAATGCTGCTATTCTGACACATGCAATTTCACCATATCATAGCAAGGCCTCCCATTTTTTGTTAACGAACTAAACTGTTTTAAAGTACCAGCTTTCATGTTTACCATTAATAAATAATTCATGATTAAAGAACAGAGCTAAACAAGCCAGCCATTGTAAAACATTCACATACTATACTGATTTGTCTCTGTTCCCCATTTGGACAGACTGTCACAGTTAACATCAGAAAGCTTTGTATGTCCGGTGCCTGTGTTTCATTTTTTGTTAGCTTTTTTTTAATTAAAAGTATTCCCCTTTTGCTTTTTAATGTTGAAGACACCTGTTTCAGTCTGCTGTGGGTCAGCTAACTCATATGCATGGGATTCACAAGGGCCTAGGTGCTTTTGTGCTTACTTTGTGTGTGATCTCGCATAGTCATGTTCACTCTTGAGTTGCTGCTTTGGTTTGCTCTGTGCTCATGTGAGACTCCCTAAGACTGTGGCTTCTCTGCTGTCTTCAAATTTCAGACAAGCAGTCCTTACTCATTAACATTCAAAATATACAATGCCAAAATTCTGTGCATAATAAAGCTATGTTTACAATTTATTTAGCATAATTAAATTGCTACTGAGTGAGCATTTGGCAGTTATGAATCTAGTATTTTTTAGCAAATTTTAAAAGTTGTTTATGCTATTGTATATCTGTTTGCATGGTGCCAGAAAGCTGCAATTATATGTATACATGAAGAGTTACACATATCATGATGGAACTATTTAGGAGAAATTTTTTTAACTTCTACTTGCTATTTTCTTATTTCTTTTGTGTTCAGAAGTGCTTTGTGGGGACATCCTACTTGTTAGGAAAACTATAATGAGCTTTGTCCATTTTTTTTTATCTGTGGGAAGACCTGGATTTTGGTTCATCAGTTTAGACTTGTGTCCATAGGACATGTGTAAGCTGTCCTGCATTTGACTCCCTCCTTGATCAACAGAGTTATTTTATTAGCAATTATGTAAGCACTGCCTTTCAAAGGCAAAAATGCGGTAGCTTGTTTACTTGCTGGAGTGGAGATGAAGTTGCCCTGGAAAGGTGACAATTTGGCCTGCATAATGAGAAACACTTGAGTGTGCTGGCTGGTCCTTGTGAATGTGGAGTGGCTTGACAATATTGTATTAGATGTGTATGTGCAAAACACTAATTTTTTTGTGAGAAAGATGTGAAGTCTGCTGCGTGTTTTTTGAATGTAAAATTAGCAGTTCTGGTAGGTTTTAGTCTTTGAACCACAGGCATTTGTATTCTCAGCACCATGCCTTTTGGAGGAGAGTTATGCTACAGGTGTTTGAGAGATGGGATTCTATGCACCCAGCAGTTCAGGAGATTCTGTAGAGTGAAATGCTTATCCCAGTCAAATCAGTGAGAAAATTATAATCAGCTTCAGAGCTGCTATTTCTGCTTGAGGGATTTTGCTTGTCTGTAGGCTAGTTGCTTATATCAGAAGGGAAAGAGTCATTTCATATGCTAAGAACAATTTTAAAATCACTTGAAAGTAAGCAAGCATATACTGAACACGGAGGTGCTTGAAATTTTCATCTTTAGTTATCAGTGCTTCTCACTCTTCACAGTATCAATGCTTGCAGTAGACTACTGTGACTGTTTCACTATTGTGGTTTAAATTTAAATTTTCCCTTTTGCCATTGAATATTAGACCTTCAAGACCATTTGCAAAACATCAAATATTCATGCTTGTGTGCATGTGAATAATGGGACTTTGCATATTAATTGAGAAGTTACTGTAAAGGTTTTCCTTTAAAGCTGTGCTTTTGAAGGTCTTTGAAAAAACACATTTGGTGCATCAGTACTACTAAGGTGCATTTGACTTACAGCAAAATTGCTTGACTCTTCATGCAGAGTCAGTATATGGCCCCATTTGTTACCATCTGTTTCTGTCTCCTTAATTTGCCTTCATTCCATTGTACTTTTTATATTTTTTTCCTGTTTTCAGGAATTTGGAAAGCAGACAAAAGTCAAGCTTTCAAGGGACTCAGTTATGTTTGAGGAGAAGAGTTGCTGTAGCCTGGAGTCGCTTTCTCCTAATTCCCCTCACTTGCTCACTTGTTTTCTTTAAGCCTTTCACATAACCTCCAGGATGATTTCTTCCTGTGCAGCAGTACCACCATCCTGAAGAGATGTAGGGATGCTGCTCTGGGAGCTGCTGCCTTTATCTTCTCTCCTTGAGGTGGGATTGAAAGACCTTTGAGTCAATTTGCATGTCAAATGGCAGCTGGGAGTCCTGGAGCACCCCGTGAAAGGCCTTTGCCACCCGGGCACAGAGGGTTGTGGGAAAGCAGTGAGAGCAGTTAGGGCTTTGTGCTTCTGTCTTTGTTAAAGCCTGAGCCCCGTCAGCAGCCACCTAACCGTACTAGGGACAAAAAGGTAGCAACCTGAGAAATATTGCACTTAGATCAGCATGTGGGCTGATTTTCCCCATGCTGAAGTTATACTGTCACTGAAAACAAATGAAAGTAGGTAGTTATAAATGTTTCCATCAAGATCATATGGTTTATTAATGGTGGTTTTAAAAACCAGTTCTGTTTGCAAATGGACTATTGTTCTTTTCAGTCCTGCTTGTAAATGTTGTAGAGCTTGGGCCTCTGCTATTTCAATTATTTTGAAACTGAGACAGTAAACCAGCAGGCAGTTACATCATTTCATAAGACGTAAAATCAGGAAAACTTCATGTTTCAGACTTTGGAAACATGTAAAAATCCTAGTATTGTTGTAGAATGCACTACCGTATTACTCAGATTTCATAGTGGAACTATGATTTAGGTAAGTTTATGTCTCTGGACAGCTGCTTAAGTCTACCAGAAAATAGTTCCAGCATCACTCCTGTACTCATCTGCAGTTACTGGTTAGACTGAAGAAATGTGGCTTGGCTGTAGCTTGCAGCAGGAGCTGTTCCTGTGCAAAATGTAGTCCTTAAGGCAGGCGTTCTGTCTTGCATAGTAGAAACAATTTTTCTAAAGTTTCGATTAGCTCTCAGAAAGCTTTGGGTGATTTTTAGCTGTCAAAACCTGTTCAATGAGGTGTATGTTAAGTTACCATTAAAATGTTTCTGGATTCAAGGCAAAGGTGATTCAGGCGTTTCTTCTTTATGAAGAATCTTCTTTCAGTATTTTAGTTTTGCTTATGAAAGCTTGAAGGGCATTTCTTTCCACCTTTCTTATTTGATTTCTGGTGTGAGATTAATGCAATGTATTCCATTTTTTTCCGTGAAGTGCTATCCTAAAAGGAGAAAAGTAAGTTGTTATTTCCTAAGACTGGTTTTAGACAATTTATCTCACTGCATGCTCACAGTTTATAGGAGTCAAATCCTATAAACTTTGCATTTGGCCTTTTGACATGCTGATGAATCTCCATTGAATCTGACAAGTAAAATGTTGGGAGATGCCTTTTTCTAAACCAGAATTTAAGAGATGCTTTCAGTTCATGAGCTTGTGTCCTCTGAGTAACAATGTGTAGAGTTCAAATTATTTACCTGTATCTTCTGCTGCTATGGTGTCTAGTTTTAAACTTAATTTTCTAGTCAGCCATCTTAAAAGCTCATCTGTTTATGTTCATTAAGTAATAGAGTATTGCCTATGCTGGGGTTCAAGCATGTATCATCTAGTTCTATTTCCTTGTTTGGTGCTTTTGGGTTAGTGCTGAGGATTAATGGATAAAGAGGAACAAATACACCTCTGTCTGATGAAAGATGCATTAAGAAGCTGTTTCTTGTTACTACAGTTCCTGGTGGTGATCTGTTTGTTTATATTTGTATAAAATTTTTGCATGAAGGAATGATATTGGTGGTATCATACTCATGGATTTCTGTGGTGGGATGAGGTCTATATGCTGCTTCCCTGCATATGCTTGGATGGAGGCAAAGGCCAGTTATCCCATTCATTTTTAAAGAGAGTGTTTTCCTTAGTTTGCAGGTAGCAAAGCTCTTAAGATGAGTATTTCAGTGGCTGTAGCAACTTAAATGAGTTTTTGGCACTGCTGCCAATATGTAATAATGTATTTCTGACGGCTTGCTTTTGATCATTTGATACTTAAGAGCATAGCTGGTAATTCTCTGGAAAAGGTGGAAAAATTTAACTTTGTCAGTGGTTTCAAATATTATCCTCTATGTTTTAAGACTTCACACTGACTTCAATTTGAATTTTGGAATGTAAAGTATGGGCTACTTCTGCATTACTCTTAAGATCATTTTAATTTTTTTATTTTTCCTTTTAACTTTTATGTCTAAGAAGCAGTGGTGAGTGGAGTTGCTTGCCAAGGAATAGAAGGTAAAAAAGGAAAAAAGAATATATTTTATATTTTTTTGTATGCTTTAAATGTCAGGGGAAGGAGGCAACTGGTAGCAGTTTTGTCTGAATATCTTTTAGATTGTCATTTTGATCAGTAAGTTTATACATGCTTGCTTATGACGTATGTTGTATTTAATAAAACACTTAATGAGGAATAGCTCTTGCAACTGCAAAACACAATCCAAAGGCTGCTGAAGTTAGTTGGAGTCTTTCCACTTGCTTCCCTAAGCATACAATCAGCCCCTCCAAAATCAGCTTTCAGAAAGGCTAAACATGAGAAAGCTCTGAATACAAGAAGTCGCATTTCTGGGTTCTCTTGAGAAATTGCCAAGGAGACCATGCTGTCAGAGGAGAAAGCTCTTTCCGAACTCTTTGTTAGCAGTGGCTCAAATTCAGCCCTGAGATGAGACCTCTCATGGGACCAGAGTGCCCCTTGGATACACAGTTTGAGGCTTCAGAGTAAGTTGTGTGTAACATATACATAGGTCTGCTTGGGCATTTTCCAAAGTGGCTGAGTGGTTCGTATTAATTCACATCTTATAAGAAGTATATGAAATGTTTTCAGTCTCAAGGGTTCAGTGACTGAGGTCATTAGGTTTTTGCCCCCTTAACCTAAAATTTGGTTTGTAAAGATGAAAACCAAAATTATTGCAATCTCCGGATTATAGGAGCTGGATCTTCAGGGAAGAATATTCTCTCAAGAGTGCAATACTATGACTCAGTGTATAGCAATGTTGTGTTATCAGTTTTAGCTACATTTTAATCTTGCCCAAGGGTACAGTTTTTTGTATGTAAAAGTTTCTTGTTCGTGATTCCAAGTGTTTATTTGTAGTAAACCTGAGTTCCCAACATACTCATTTTATGCCTATGTGGTTTTTTATGCTAAATTGATAGGTTTATGTTCTTTCATGATTAGTATATGTGTAAGTTAAACTTTGTAGGATCACCTGCAAAACATGTTACCTCATTGCAGGCAAGGAATAAGCTGTGCCATTAACTGTGCACAGTCTTCACACTGAAGATGCTACAGAGCCCAGAGCAGTAATCTGCACAGTGAATTTTAGCTTAGTGGTAGCCTTGCTTTTCATAGCTGTTGTTTGCACAGCCTTTTGAAATAGTTCGTGGACCAAAGCTTGAAGATCGCCAGCATAATATAAAAATACTGGAGTCTTTACTACAGTGCTCTTGCAGTAGGATGTGAATGTAGGAGAGTGTAGCATAGCTGTGCTTGCATTTGTAAGTGCTGGCTAGAGCTGGGTGAGGTACAGCCTGTGTCGCCCAGTATAATGCAGAGACACGCTTCAGATGCTTGCTGTGACGAAGTTTGGTTTCTATTTATGGCTAACTATTGTATAGTCTGCATTCCTGCCCAAATCCCTCTGTTTCACTGGAGTGCTGCTGGTTGAAGTCATTAGAGAACTGCTTGAAGAGCTCACTTGTACATTCTCCATGTAATTTTAGCAGCCTGCTCACAGGCTTAGTTATGCTAGGCATGATACTGAAGAGCATTATTAACTTTGGAAACCGTTGACATGACAAAAACATATGTGCTGGAAAGTGTTCTGTAGGCTAATGTAGTAAGTAGTTGAAGGCAGCCGTAGATAAAAACGTCCTATGTGTTCTCTGAGTAGTCATTTCATTGATAAGTATTGTGAGGCTGTAGTGGAGAGCAAAATGAAACAAAATTAGGCCACACATTCCTTTTTACTCTATTTCTAGCATATTAATCCATAATTTAAAAAAGTAAATAAAACTGCAACAGCTTGCAGGTGTCTGCCCTAGAATATTATGCACTGCTTTGTATTCCTAATTCTCTGCTGAGCCTCACTTTACAAAAATCTCCCCATTTGCCCTAGACAATGAAAAATTGTATTTATACTGAATGCTTTTTGGGTGCTGCCTGACAATGGTCAATTGAGTTGACTGTGGAGCTGAAGTCATGGTGGTGCAAAAGGCAGGACAATTTTGGGGTGTTTGTATTAGTCAGGAGTCAAGTGTTTTCAATTCCCAGAAACAAGAGAATCTCATTAGGTGATTTCTAACCGAAATCATGACCTTTTTAGATGCCAGTGTAAAATTAGCATCAGTCAGATAAGGGTGGGGATTGAAATGTTAGGTCATGAGCATTATTTGATGAAGTAACAGCAGGTTTTGTTTCACGGTTTAAAGGCTGTTTGAATTCTCAGGTTATTCTGATATTTAGTTCCATTTCTTTATTTGAATAACTTAAGTAAAACCAAAAAGTAGGGGCGGGATGTTTGTATGTATGGATGTACTTCTGTTAAATATATGTATAAATATATTAAAGACAATAAAGATAATAAAAGATAATGAATGTGCTTCAGTGTAGTGTTGAAAGAAGAGGCTATTGTTAGAAATACAACACCAATTGGGATTTGAAAATGCTTTTCTTGCCAGAAACAAGAATGAATTCCATTTTATTTTTTTGCTCTTATTTTAATAGGAAGGATTTCTTCTTGTTCCTGTGGGAATGGTCACACTTTTGATTGGATTGGTCTCTCTGTAATTAAGATCTTGGATATATCACAAACCAAAGTTTCCATGTCACAAATTTTTCTTAGAGAAATGCAGAAGCTATTTATGTGATTTCATTTCAGAGTGCGCTTGTGGGGGAAGGTTACAGTGAAGACACAAGGTCAGTGATGAAGTGTAGGATGTAGTTTGTTTTCATAGGGAATGGGGAGAGAATGAAGTAAGATATTTTTAGGCCTGTTTATGTATTTTGGTTTGTGTTATATTCTCCCTTTCATAAATACAGGATCAAGCCCATGCCTTCAGACCTTTTGGCATTGAAAGTGGTTTTATGCAAAGAGGTTCTGAAGCATATGGATGCTTCATGGAAAAAGCATCACTTTTCACAGATTACAGACTGCACGTTGCAGAGTCATCTCTCAAGTACCATGAGTATCACTCCATCCTCTGGTGCTGTATGTACAGCTTTTGTGGCATTTTCGCATAGGTCTTTTTATCTTCCTTATCTCATTTTTGCCCCATATTTGCTTAAAATAATCCAAGCATAACAGGAAAATAAAACAAACAATGGGAAGTTCTGTTGTGCTAATGAGCAGTAATCATTGGTCATAGATGTATCACTCATGCCCAGGTACACAGGAATGGGGTTTTGTTGTTGACCTCCTTCAGTAATGTTTGCAGTAGTGCTTGTGTTAACAGTTAAGTGTCTTTTCCCTTCTTGTCTTCAGTAAAAGCCACAGGGTCTGCATTTCAGGTTTGTGTGTAATTAGCCTGTGGATATGGCATTTCATTTAGTCCTTCTTTGCACAGAGTTGAGCCTGTTATGAAGTGCAAGTTTGGCTTTTTGGTCAGCATCATGTATGCGTGTTCTTGTGAAATGACAACTGAAGTGATCCCAAGCAGCCTTTCTTCATGATTAATTATCCTCAGAAGGGTACTGCACTCACTAAGATGATGGATGCATTCAAGGACTTTCACATTCTTGAATTGTGGGGCCCAGAACTGCACACCCTAGTTAAGGTGAGGCCACACTAATGCTGAATATAGTGAGCTAATCTCCTCTTTTGACTGGCTGGTCGTGCTGCCTTTGAGGCACCCCCAGATGTGGTTTGCCCTCTGGGCTGACAGGGCATACTGCCTATTCCTATTGAGCCTACTGATGATCAGCACCCTCAGATTCCTTTCTGCAGAGCTGTTCTTCAGCCACTCCTCTGCAGTTTATACTTGTGACCCATGCTACTCCATCCTAGTTGCAGAATCCAGCATTTCAACTCATCAAATTTCATCCCAATAGTCATTGCCCAACGCTCCAGTCTATCTAGATACCTCTGCAAGGCATCTTTCCCCTCAAGAGTCAGCAGTACCTCCCCCCAGTTTGGTGTCAACAGCAAACTTGCTAATGGTGCATTCAACTCATTTATAAATATATGGAACAGAACTGGCCCTGAGGAACACCACTGGTGACTGGTCACCACTCAGGTGTATCCGCATTCACTACAACCCTTTGAACCCTGATGTTTACTCAGCAAACTGTGACTCTGCTCATCCCACAGTCAGACAACCGGTCCAGAAGGATGCTGTCAGTCAGGGACAGTAACAAAAGCCTTACTGAAGTCCAGAAAAGACACATCCACCACCTTTCCTTCCTTCACTAGCCATGTGACTTTATCACAGAAGGATATGGAATTAAACAGGACTTTCTCTTTGTGAACCCATGGTGACTGTGCTGTATGATTGCATTATTCTTTAAATGCCTTTCAAATACTTGCATGAAGAAGCAGAAATTGTGATAACTGTTTTGAATCTCCAGGAAGAGAATGTGACAATCCGGATAAGGTTTTTGTCTCTCTGAGAGAGTTAGATGCCCTTCCAATTATGTTAATTGCAATTAATGCAAGGCTGCTCTTGTAACACTTGCAGCATGTCCCGCAAGCTGGCAGGGTGTGTTTGCAAGGTGCACGTATGTAATTACACCATCTGTAGAATAAACAAAAAGTTTGAGAAGTGATTGTCAGGCCTTTGAATGGGCTGTGTAACCTTTTAATGTGAAGGTTTATTTATTAGGAGGGACAAGGAACATGTAAGTAGCCATTTCTTAGTCTGTTTACAGACAGCAAAGGGCTGCTTAAAGGACTTCTGAAATGTGGTGCTTAGACTCACTTGTACAAAGTATTTTGGTAGAATCTTTTGTTAGCTTGTTTGTTTTCAGAGTTCTTTTTTACTGTGAATACCAGGAATATTTATTTTCTTTGTGGGAAGATAATTAAGAGTTGTTGCTTCAGATGTCTTTTCAGTTCATAGAATTATAGAATAATTTGCTTTGGAAGGAGTTTTACATATCATTCTAGTTCCAACTCCCCTGCCACAGGCAGTGACAACTTCCATTAGACCAGGTTGCTCAAAGCCCCATCCAACCTGGCCTTGAACACTGCCAGGGATGGGGCATCCACAGCTTTTCTGGGCAACCTGTGGCACTGTCTCATCACCATCACAATAAGAATTTCTTCTTAATATCAAAATGTATGCTCTTTTTATTTAAAGCCATTGCCCCTTATCCTGTCACTATGTGAACTTTATGAAAAGTCCCTCTCCAAATTTCTTGTAGGCCACCTTTAAATACTGAAAAGCTGCTATCAGGTCTTCCCTGAGTCTTCTCCAGGCTGAACAAGCCAAACTCTCAGCCTGTCTTCATATGTAAGGTGCTTCAGCACTCTGATCATCTTCATGGCTGTCCTCTGGACTTGCTCCAACAGATCCATGCCTGTCTTGTGTTGGGTGCCCTAGAGCTGCACACAATACTCCAGGTGAGGTCTCACAAGAGCAGAGTAGAAGGGCAGGATCACTTCCTTTGACCTGCTGGTTACGCCTCTTTTGGTGCAGCCCAGGATACGGTTGGCTTTCTGGGCTGCAAGCGCACACTGCTGGGTCATGTTAAGTTTCTCATCTACCAATACCCCCCATCCTTGGCGATGCTCTCAATCCATTCTCCACCAAACCTGTATGTGTGCTTGGGATTCCTCTGCTCCAGCTGCAGGACCTTGTACTTTGCCTTGTTGAACTCCATGCGGTTTGCACTGGCCTACCTCTCAAGCCTATCAAGATTCCTCTGGATAGCATCCCTTCGCTGCAGCATATTGGCCACAACTCTTTTTGAGTGTGACCATCTAGCCAATTCCTTGTCTACTGAGTGGTCCTTGTGTCAAATCCATGTCTCTCCAGTAGTTCTCTTACTTTAGTTGAAGAAATAACCTTGACTAATATGTAATTTCTTTTGAAAGTGGTGTTGGCTGCTAGAAATTGTGGCAAGTACCGAAACTTCAAATTCCTGAAGGAAAAAAAATTAAATCTTCTGTTCTCAATTGTTCAGTTTTATACTCTTTATTTGTGTTGCATCCTTTTTTACTGACTCCCATTTATCAGGAGGTACCTTGCTAGGCTTGACTCCCTAAGTGTTCAGAGGCAAATACTAGTCACTAATGATCCTGCAGTGATTGTAGTGAACCTCCATTTGGCTGTGTTTTTTTCCTGCTTGGCTTATCACATTTTGTAAGTGCATTTTGAAAAGAGGAAGGGGTTATGTTTTGATAATAAAATCTTAAGTCAGTTTATTCACATGCAATGACTTAGTTAAAAAAGCTTGGAAATCTTTGCTCCATTTATTTCTGTGGTGCCAGGAAGTGAGAATACCCACTTTGTTAGTTGATCATGGTATGTTCCTGCCTGACGTAAGTTGATGTGGGAAAGGGAACAGTGTTAAGAGTTGCTTATCCAACTGAGCTTTTTAAAACTTCAGTGTCTGCCTGTCATGCAGAAAGAAAGATGCAAATCCCAAGATAAATAATGGGAACCATAGGGGTGTTTTACAGTTTCAAGCAGTTCCTGAAAATGAATTATTATGTGCCAAGATTTGACACATCATAACTCTTTCACTATTGCTCTCCCTCCCTGGCAAGAAAGAGAGGGATAAAATTGGGCAATGTGATGAACCTGCCGTATAGCCTGCCATATAGCTGATGAGAAATACTGTGAAGGAAGAGAGAAGAGAGGGAGTTTGGGAAAGGTATTCAGCAACACTGTGGGGATGTCCTTTCCCCTGTTTATGGCTGCATGTCGAGGAGGCTGATGAATGCTTGTGCCTCTTTTTCATTAGAAAGAAAGGTATATTAAGAAGCCCTGCTTATGTTGTTTCTGACACTGCTTATGGGGAAGTGATCAGAAAAAAAACTTGTCTACTGAAAAGCTTGATACATAGTTGAGATTTGCAATATATGATACATGAAGCACTCCTGAAAGTAAATTTTCAAACTGCAGCTCTACTAAATGTCAGTGCTCTAACATATTTCTAGAGACTAGATTTCAAAATACAAGCAGCATCTAATCCACAGATTTTAGCATAGTAACTTGTGTGTATGTATGAGAGAGAAAGAATGATCTCTTGATGCTGTTTAGCATCTGTTACAGTATACTTGTGAAATAGGGTAGTATTTCATACTTCTTCCTATTGTTTCTCTTACTGTGTATATTTGCATTACAAGGAGAAGGAAGGAGCTGCTGTATGCGTGTTAGACATTCACCTTCCCCTTTACTCACGTGCTGATGTGGAAGTGTTTAGACGGGTTGGCACAGCTTATGTCTGGGCTTTCTGCACAGGCTGACTTGCTGCCACAAAAAGTGTTTTGAGAGGCTGACACTAGTTCTAAACTAATTTGAGGTGAAAAGAAAGTCTTCAGTCATAATGCACTGAAGACTTTGCCTTTGGACAGGCTCACTTTTCTTAGAGAGAGAGGTGTGTGTGTGTATATATATATATATATACACATTTGAAGCTGCCCTTCACTGGAAAGCATGTGAATTTTGTGAGGTTTGTTCTCTGCAGAATTTCTTTTCCAGGATCATTTCTGTGTTTCTTGAAAAAAGCTTTACTGTTGCATGTCAGCCAACTTTGCTTCAACATTCTGTGGATTCACGGTGCTCTCAGTATAGCTGGCTTTCCAGTGGTCTGGAGAAATGTCATTGCCATCTGCTACACATCCCTTAATTTTCCATATGTCTTCCATTTGGTGGGAGGGCAAATGCTGCTGCTGTTTTTTGTGAGTCTGTGTGAAGTCAGTCAAAGAACCCTTAGCCCAGCACTTGCACTGCTTTCTGAGTGACAAAGCAGGTCTACCAGGAGGTTTTCCAGTGGTTCCAGCCTGGGAGGGTGCCAGGTCTACATGGCCCAGCTGAACTGCTTCTCTATACCTTGCATCCTAGGTGTTTGTGTGTAGTCTTGGAGAGACATACATGCCATACTTCCTGCTCTGCTCATTTTTATGTAAAGAGGCTGGGAGCCTAACCATGTATTTCACTCTAGTTCCTTGTTATTTGAAACACATGACCATAATTCAGGTAAAGACTTTGTGGTGGTACTCTCCATACCTCTTACTCTGACATAAAAGTGCTGGTTTGCAACGTGACTTTTTGATCTATATAAAACCAGGAAGGGGAAGGGAGGTGAGGTTGGGGTGTGACTGAAGGGGGGAAGTCTGGCATAAAGACAGCAGGTGGAATATATTTTTGCCTCCTTCTTTAGATAACCTTGAAAAATAACCAAGTTTTGGGGGAGGTTTATTGGCTAAGTGCTCACTGTGAATAGAGCTGTGTATCTTTAACCTGAAGGTGGGTTATATGCCTTGCCACAAAACTGTTTATGTTCTTAGGATTAGACAAACATTTCTCCTAAGTGTCTCCTCCTCTCCCCTGATACTTGCTTGAATGAAGGTAGTCTTCCTGAGCCTGTATTTGCTTTCACAAGATGGTTTGTGGTTTACTGTTGCTGTGATTTTTGTTTGTTTGCTTTCTTGTTTGTTTTTCCCCCTGGAGACATGTTTTACTTCTGCCTGATTTCTCCCTCACCCAAGTGTCAGGATATTATGGGTTAAATGTGAGACAGCATTTCTGCTAAAACCAAACAATGTGTTAATGTTTTATCTAACTGTTTGTGAAATGTTTCTTTAATATCATAGTTTAATAGGCTTGTCCACTTCACTGGTGGATTTGATTATTTTTTAAAGTTCCTTAAAATGACAAAACTAAGCTACAAAATTACAAAAAAAAAAAAAACACTAAACCCAAACTCACAAAACAGCAAAACCCCAAACCTCTTTAATTCTGTTGATGGCACATTATGAAATATGTTCAGAGCTACTTGGCTGCAATAGCATCTTGTACCACAACTGGGAATGTGGTGGGACCATTTACTGAGTGACTAGTTTTCCTGGCCAGACCTTGCTTTTAACATGTCCTGTGTTAAATGCTGAATTCCTCTTTGCTCTGCCTTGATTTGGTGGGCACTGAGCTATATCACTGTTTGAGTTTTCTTAGATTTCTTCTTTGTCAAAACCCACCATGACTTTGTCAAAGAGTTTAGCTCACTCCAAAGGATGAGACTCTGAACTAGATGATCTAAAGGTCGTTTCCTAACTAGTCTATGACCTGCAGTGCTGATGCTTAGCTATTGCCTGCAGAATGACTGCTGAACAGAGAGGGAAAAAAAGTCTAAACCAAATCTCAAGCCACTTGTACTTGTTTCGTTGTATTGGTGGTGTTAATTTAAATCAATGGCAAAAAGAAAAAGCATGTTGATCTGTAATAGAAATTTCAAAAAAAAAAAAAAAAAAAAAATGGTTTTCTTCCATTTCTCCTCCCTCCCCCTTTCACAAATCTGTTAAAACACTTCTTAAAAAAACAGTGCACGAATGACTTCACTCAGCAAAACTGTGACCGTGTGTGACCCTGACTCTGACATTTTCTCCTGCAAGGGGCAAGATATCTTTTGTAGCCAGAACTGAGCAGGGGTAAAACATTTGGTGCAGGCTGGCAACCTAAATTGAGTGCCTGCTCTATTAACTACCTTCTGGTATTGTTGCTTTTGGGTATAGACAGCAAGAGGGATTTTTATGATGGATTAGTTTCAAACCGATAAATACTCTCAAATCATACTTGCTGAAATTTGGCCTTTCATAAAATGTTCTTATGAAGTCTTTGAGATAATTTTTCATTGGGAGTGTGTGCAGTATTGATGGATCATGCTGCCACTTTGACAGAAACTGAAAAAATAAATCCTAAGGTTTTTGCCACCTTTAAGTTTTCCTAGTATTTCCAGAAGGGATTTTTTTTTTTATTACTATTATTTTTTTAGGAAGTTATTACGCCATATTTCTGAAAATAGTTGCAAAGTGAACATCTAAACAGCTCTGTGACTGCCAAATGCACCTATCAGTTAATTTCTTTGGCATAGAAAGAAAGAGGAGTGTATTGTGTGGCTGGATTCTGAGTTTTGCCTGAGCTCAGCCTGGAAAGCAAACAGGCAGTCTGTAATAGCTCTTCATCTACAAGAATGATTAAATAGCAAGAAATGTCAGTATTAGCAGAGGAACACCAGGGAAAGGAATAGAGAGCAAATGTTTGTTGAATGCCTCTTGTGAAGCTATTTGTGAAAATTGAACTGAAGGTTCAGAACATTAACATAAAGAAAAAATAGAGGAAGCCAGTTGTGGCAGTACTTTGGTTTTGGTGGTTTTCTCCCATCCCCATTCAAAGTTTAACTTCCTTGAATTTCAAAATGAGACACTGTTCTGCTATGTTTTTTAGAAAGCTGGTTTGGGTTGTCAACCATTACACTCTGGTCAGCCCTGGCATGTGCTGCAAATGGTGTGAGCAAGTGTTAAAAGGACTTTTGTTTTACTGCTTCCTGTGTGCTATTGTGTTTGTTTGCCGTTCAGTGAATAGTAGGTAGGCATAGAAAAGAATAAGCTAAAATAATGAACAGTGGAGAAGTACTAAAGAAACTGGTTTACGTCTTAAGTAGCTGAATGGCTCAAAACATGCAGGCTTGCTATTGTCAGTTTTAATTTTCTTTGGGTGCATTTCACATGTTACTTGCATCAGTCATCATACAGAATAGGGCACTGGCTGTGCCTTAATTCTTTGTGACAGTGCAATTGCTACTTCTGTTTATTCTTTGTACTTTCACTTGCTCTGTCTTCTGAGATCCAGGCAACAAAGGATGCCCAACCTCATCACAAGTGAAGAAATTTCATCATTCAGATAACGTATTTGTACTTTCTCTAAAATATCATTTATCTTTTTTTGCATTATCTGAGTGATGTTCTTTGGTTCTTATTTGGGAAAAATGTGTTGGCATTAATTTTTCATTTAGCAGCTTTTTTGAACTGGTATCTTTGATTTAAAGAAACATAGTCTAAAATAACACAATAGCAGATGTGTCAGCATTGAATGTGCCCTCAAAGAACCAGCCAGGATGTGCTTACATGGTAGCATTTAGGAGCAGTAGAGGCACTGTGAGAGTGCCTGCCCATACTCCTGCGCACCTAGGCAGTACCCAAAACCTACTGCATCTTTGTGCCAGCCTCTTTAGGCTGAGCTGGGGTTATGTTCATAACTAAAGATAAGCTTGTCCATACATAATCTTAGAATAGAATCACAGAAATGTTTGGTTTAGAAGGGACCTTCAAATCTCATCTGGTCCAACCCCTGTGCAGTGAACAGGGACATCTTCAACTAGATCAGGTTGCCCAGGACCACATGCAACCTTGAATGTCTCATGGCATGGTGCATCCATCAGCACTCTGGGCAACCTGAGCCAGCATTTTACCACCCTCATTGTAAGGAAATTTTCCTCACACCCTGTCTGAATCTCCCCTCTTTTAGTTTAAAACCATTGCTGCTCATCCTATCAAATAATGAAACTGTACTGTCTTCTGCCTTGTGTCTGAGGTCTCTTTCTGGCTGAGATTGTCAGAAAGCTGATGGTTAACACCTCTCAATTGTAAGGTACTTGAGATGGTTTTAGATAGACACAAAACTCAGGAACCAATGATATTTTGAGAAACATAGTCCCAAATGTGTTTAGTTGGTGTTGGTGCTGTCAGTGGTGCCAGAATCAGTCTTGAATGGGCAAGGGAATTTTCTGCATCTCCTGTAATGAGAGAATTGTCAAATTAAGTTTGAGCTGTACCACAACTAAGTGGTTTTCCTTGTGATGTTTTAACTTGTTGAGGAGCTGTGTACGTGTCAAATTTTTGTCTGATTCTGGTCTGGAAGAAATACAGATTCTGTTTTTTAGTTGGTGATACTTTAAAGTTTAACTACAAAACTAACCTGCGGTTAACAGTGTTTTGGTGTATTGAGAAAAATATGCTGTAGCACAGTGTGATTAAAATAATTAGGGATATAAGTATAGGAAAAAAATATGTATTTAGAGGAACTTTGAGTAGATCTTTCAAGCACTGAGTGGTTAAGCAGCATTAAAACTATTATGCTAGAGCTGAAACATAGGCTGCATGCTGCTGTAACTTAATATGGAGAAAGGGAAGGTTCACTTCATGAGCATGCAGCAGTGGATTCACAGGTCTCAAAAAATCCCTGTTTATAGCAAATGCAGAGATTTTTATTAAAATATGTAATGCAGATTGGTATCTCTCTTAAATTATTATCACATATTCTGCTACCCACAGTTTGCTAATCACTGCTTAAGTGGGGTATTCAAGATGGAATGTAAAGTATAATATCAGGGGCTCTTGCCTTGTTTTTCCTTAATCATTTACAGTGTTAAAAAGCAGGAAGGTTTCTCATGAGAGGCTCAGATTTTCCATGTTTCTAGATATCTCCAATGCCATCAAACTGCTGAGCATTGTAAAGTCATTTTGTAATGCTGTTTATCAAATTAAACTTGAAGCAGTTATTCTCGAGCTGTTTATCTTGGAAGTTTGCTACTTCTATTTTAGACCTGAAGAAGCACTTGAATTGCCTCTACATTTCCTTGTGTCTCCTAATTGAGTCCATTGCTGTGCTGTCATTCTCTACAAGCACTGTTTCGGACAGTAAACTCCATTTAAATAAAAAAATAACAGCAAAATCACTAATAATTGTGATTTTTCTAAAAAAAAAAAAAAAAACAA
>NDXB01016327.1:0-21106 GCA_002631895.1 Agapornis roseicollis
CCTCAGCGCAGCTGCCGGCTCCTGGGCAAGTCCAGTCGAGGGCTCGAGGGTCCCTCGTTGGCTCTCGCCGCCCTGAGGTGAGGCTCCTCCTGGACGTTGAGCTCCCCCCGCTCAAATGATTTCACTGTGTTTGGACTTCAGCAAAGCCACTGATCATTTTCATGGGTCATTTATGCAGATTAATTGGTTAATATCTATGCAATGTTTTAAAGGTGAAAAGTATTAAACCATTGCTCTCCTCCCTGATAATGCTCTGTTGCAGTCTCATCCACCCAGCTTTGGGCTCTCCACCACCATTTTAAAATCTCTTCTGCTTCATACTTCCTCCTTTTGCAAGCAAGCATCACTTTATAGAGGGAAATGAACTAACAGGATTTTCACTGCTAATTTTTGGCATTCCTTGATCACCAGAACTACAGTACACTGACTGCAGAATTGCTCTGTTTTCCACACATATTAGTGATGCTGGCAGTAGGCACACAACTGTTTATTACAATACTTGCAAAATTTCATTGGTTGCTACCTCTCACAAAGCTCTTGTATATCATGCCAAATAATGCCAGCTCTATCTTCTCAAATTCCTTGCACAGAGCAGGTGCTATTCTGCATGGAAAGCCATTCCTGAACTTACCTATAGACTCTCAAAGTTACACTCAAACACCATGTGAAAGATCAGTTCTTCTCTGAGGCATGTAGGAAGCCAGCAAAACCAGAACCTATTTCTTCATGATCACTGCATGCTTTTGCTGAGGAAATTCCAACACCTTCCTTCCTTGCTGGCCACTTCTCTATCCATTACTTCCACCCTTTTCTTTCCAGCTATGCATTCGTACCTAGTTAACTTCATGTGCATATCCTATTTGTCATGTAAGGTCTTAACTGAAAGTTAAGTTCCTTGTAGCAGGGAGCTTGTTCTCACAGAGCATCCCCTACACCCTCCTACAGCTGTAAAACAATACCTTCCATATAAATGGCTACAATGAATGCCACAACTGATGATCTGCTTTGGCCCAAAGTTTAGCCAAATTAAACAGGATTTTATTTTCTTTCTCCAGCTTTTCAAGAATCTGCTGCAAGCATCAGACAGGTAGTACTGACCCACAGCAAGGCAGCAATTTATTTAGGTTTGCTGCTGCTAACAACAGCTATGTTCCCCATTTACACTATGACAAGCTGTCAATAAGGCAAGCAGTTAAAAAAAAAATCCATTTAAACACCATCCTTGTATTTATCTTTTTTTTACTTATTCAGTTGCTGGTCATTAGAGTACTTTGTATCTGTTTTATTTACTTAAACAGCAGAATACCCAAAAGAGGGGAAAAAATGACTGGTTTTCAGGCCCAAACAGGATCTCACCTCAGCTATAGATTCCACCTTTCTAAGTGCATACAAGTATAAACTGGTGTTAAGAGTGACAGAGCTGTATAAACTTGCTACCCCCTGAATTCTCTACAAGGAAAGAATTGGGCTTGCACAAGTGATTTGTTGTTTTAACAGCAGGGATATTACTACACCTTTTATTATTTATCTGAGGGATTCTAAAGCAAAGCAGCTGAAAAAAGTAAGTGCAAATACAAGGTTATAAAAACAGAATAAGGAGAGCACGACTGCTGTCTTAAACTGTGGTTTAACTGTTTCCATGACCTTTGCAATCTCCCTTTGGAGTCCTGCTTTTTACAGTCCAAAGATACTGAGAAAATAGAAACTATTTTGTTTTGCTCTGCCACTTTTAACCCCACAATATGAATGTTATTTTAGAAATTGCCTTTTGAGGTGTTGATTAGCTATACAATGACATTAAAAGCTGACAGCTACAGTGTTATATAAAGGCTGGCTTAAATTAACATAGTATAGCATATATTTATGCTATAAGCATTTTTTTTCAAACTCATTTGAGGAATCAGACTAAAAAGTTCCACAGGGCTACGATCCTGAACTCACACATAGAATCATAGAATAGTTAGGGTTGGAAAGGACCTTAAGATCATCCAGTTACAGCCCCCCTGCCATAACCAGGGACATCTCACACTAAACTGTGCCACCTAATGCTTTGTCCAACCTGGCCTTGAACACTGCCAGGATGGAGCACTCACAACCTCCCTGGGCAACCCATTCCAGCACCTCACCACCCTCACAGGAAAGAATTTCTTCCTTAGACCCAATCTAAACCTCCCCCATTTAAGTTTGAACCCGTTACCCTTGTCCTGTCACTACAGCCCCTAATGAAGAGTCCGTCTCCAGTACCCTTATAGGCTCCCTTCAAATACTGGAAGGCTGCTGTGAGGTCTCCACGCAGCCTTTTCTTCTCCAGGCTGAACAGCCCCAACTTTCTCAGCCTATTAACATATATTAACAGTCTCCTCTACAGGAAATTTAAGGAATACTGGGAGCTGGAGATCTCTGAAAATCAAGTAATCAAAGTTACCACATTTCTGAGAATTACTTCTCTTTTGTGCAAAGCAGACATAACACAGAGAAAAAAAAAAGGGGAGGGAGGGTTAGGGTTAGGGTTTATAATGTCATTGGTGAATAAACCATAGCTTTTACAGTATGGTATTGGCAATTGTATTTTATACAACCAGCCTTAGTCATACATGGAGTGACTAGAACAACAATCCGTCTCTATCAGTGCAAATAACAATACTCCCAGCCACTTCTGGGTGACTAGGCTTATGCAGAATCAAGACCTGTCTTTGGGAACAGCCATAAAACTAAGGGAAAGCCCCAGCTCCTCAACCCATCAGTTTATTCAAACTAAGGGTGAGTACAGCCTCCAGGACACAGCAGATGCCTCCAATGATCCTTCTCTCTGCCCTGTCGTATTCACCCAGAGCTGCTGGGAAGAGGACAGCACAGAGAAGTCAAAAAACAGTTTTAAGCCACACACTTGCTCTTCTCATTCTCTTCCCTCCACATGAAATCCTTGAAGCAACAGAATAGGAAGAGGGCACACAAGCTTTTGCAAGAATTGGAGAGTTCCCAGATGTGCTTTTTCAGTTTGCTAGTGGCCCTGCACAAGAAACTCAGCTGGTCTTATGCACAGACCTCACAGTTCATGTGTGCAGGGAAAAAAAGCAAAGATAAACACAGCTCCGAAGCATCCATAACTGTGCAGAGAGAAACAGGGAAGCCTGTCAATCCACACAGCAGATTTCATGCTGTCTGTGGAAACTTTGAAATGGCACAGAGAAACACAAAAAACTGCTCCTAATCTCATCACTCTCCTGTAACAGGGATCCAGGCAGCTGTTTAACAGCATATGGGGTTTCCTCCTATGGCCTTACTGCCCAATATGCTTCTGATCAGCAGAAATTTGCTCTTGCTGTTTATAAAGGAAAGGCTGCCATTTGCCATATGGGCTGAGCCTGCAGAGTCACTCAAAGCCTGAAAAAAGTCCTATTTTATATGGCATAGAGATAAGTGTCTTTGAGCACTTAGGTCTCTGGGGCATGGTCAGACCGTTTTCTACTTGAGCTCAGGGCAGGAGATTCTGAGACTTCATTTTTTGGCAGCATACCACACCCTGAGCCAGACAAAGCTTACCTGTACCTACATTACACTCATAGTTCTGCATCCATTAATCAACCAAGTTAGGATGTGGCTGTTCATATTATTTGTTTACTTGTCTAAGAGTGGCCTGTAGTTATTTGCACACTGCAAATTCCCTTTCTGTGTACACCGTCTCAGCCTTTTCCATTACATGGCTATGTATTAAGTTTCCTGCATTTTCACACTGCTAAGGTATTGCTTGCCAGCTAAGAATCATGTTAGTTAGAAGATAACCATTCATCTAACAATAGTGCTCCATTAGTGTGGACAGTTCAAACTGGGCAAAATGCACATCTCATGCATAATTTAATGGACTTCATATAGTGAGTCAAAAACTGTTAATACAACAGCATAAACCCCAGACTATTTCTTTGGAGACTCATCACTGAGAGCTACTGAAACCAGGGCAATTGCTCCATAAGATCAGCAGTCATCTTTGCATACAGCAGCAATAAATGGGTTGCACACCACCTTTACTCAACTTCTGAGATGTTCTGAGATGTTCCCTGTAAAGCTTTTTCTGAACCAAAAAGCCAACCTTCTCTTTCACCAAAATCTCCTATTTTTCCTTCAGAAAGTCTTCACTATTTTCAGTATCTCCAAAGCTTCTGGCTTTTGATCCCAATGGTTTGTATCTGACTGACAGAGAATACAAATTTTTTCAGGGGAGACTGTAGCTTTATGATACTATTTTTGCTTATTTAAGAGAGAACTAAGCTTCCACACAGTATAATAACCCATCAAAAAAAACCAAATCAAAGCCAGAATCCCATGCAGATCTTTCCTCCCAGAAGAGAGGCATGATAGACAAATCAACAAAACTGAGCAAGGATAGTCCTTATTTTCTCACCAGAACCACTATCTCCACTGATTTTACCTGAAACCTGCTTACATTGTACAGATTGGCAGAGCAATATAGAACTTCAAGACAAACGTATGCACACTACTCCACATGCAGTCTTCAGAAAAGACAGGCTGAATCCTACCCGTTGGATGTGAATGACAGCTGCTGTAAAGCATCAGAGGCTCTGACAAGACAGTTGTCAGACAAGACAGACAAGACAGGACGTGAGCCATCACCACAGAGGGAAGACATGGCCATGGGAAGAGGTGCTGGGACCAGAACCCTTGTATGTTCTGACCTGCAGTGACCGGTTTCTGTTCTGTTCCTACTTGCAGTGCTTTGCCTGCATCATGCTACACATGGCACCCAGAACAAGAGAGCTACAGGCACTGCAGGCTGCTGCTGGGCCAGCAGTGTTACCAAAACTACTACACCTTCCAATAACCCATTTGATTTGCTAGATTGTTTCATTTGTTTTTTTGGATTTCCAGAATGTAGCAGTTTATTTACACACTAGGAAATTTAATAGCTGTCTCTAAAAAGCTCAAGTATCTCTAGCTAAAAGGAAGAAAGAATGGAGCAGTAATTTCTGGCCTTTACCTGGGATCATTCACACATCATAGCCCAATTCTTTTGTTACTTTCCCAAATTAGCAATCTAGAAAACAGGGTCAGTTACCATTCAATGCCTGTTACTGTGACTGGAAAATCATTCAAACACAGCAAGAGGAAATTACTGATAGAGTATAACACAAAGGTGTAGTATCACAAATTGTCGTGGACTTGCACCATTTATCATATCCCCTTTTCCTTTTTACAGATTCTTACAAATCTACTTGTGCTGCTTGTGTGAAGCTGCACTGAACTAACATGACCACATCCTTTCCACATCACACCTTTCTACTGCTGCACTGATCTTACTCTCTACCATGACTATCTACCCAAATGTACCTCTAGTACTGACATGCTCCAATTAAACCCCAAAAGGGCCAAGTCTCAATGCAGTTTTAGCACAGAAGCTTTTCCAGTAATGGTCCTCATACAAGATTGTGCTCATGCTTCCTTTGATCTGCTTCCTCTTCCTAAGCAAAATACTCTTCTCAGTGTCACAGCTCTTCCTAGGTTAAAGAGAGACAACCAGATTTTACTTTTTTGAAAGGCATTTTTAGACCCTTAAGAGAAAGCTTTAGGTGAGACCTGAGTGTTAGAGAATGCTGCGTAAGTTTAAAAATCAAATAAACATGAGTTGTAATTTCTTAAAAAAAAATAAATAAAACCCCATCAAGACAGTTCAATTTCTGAGCTTAAGCACTAAGAAGGAAAAAAAAAAAAAAAAAAACCAAAAACCCAAAAAAAAAAAAAAAAAAAAAAAAAAAAAAACCAAAAAAATGAAATTTCTGAGCTTAAACAATAAGAAGGAAAAAAAAAAAAAAAAGACCAAGTACCTGACTATGAGAAAAATAAAACTATAGTATTTTCCATAGTGAAAATATCAGGAGAATGAGAGAATGACAGCAGAGCATGTCACAAACTAAAGGAGGGTCAAGACAGAAAGGAAACAACTGTGATCTATAATCAAACGATAGCAGTTGGGATGCATAATGTATATAATACATGTAATATACTGTGTGAATTCACAGTGCAGAGATTTTTTATTATTATTTTTTATTTAAATCACCTTACAACAAAGCAATATTCTTCTCACTCATCCATGGAGAAGGTTCATAAGGCTAATGTGAGTGATCATTTATGAGACCACTGGCCTCAACTTTAAATGAATGCGACTTAGATAATGATTTCTCTCCAGCTTCAAAGTCAGGGCTCTTCAAAACAGCCAGCAGAAACAGTGCAATAGATCTGTTTTGAAGACAGAAAACAAGAATCACTGTTCATGCACTTTTTTTTCTTTTTTTTTTTTTTGCAGTCTCCCAGCTGCCAGACCCATTCATACGAACAATGTTTGAAGTAAACTACCAGCCGCAGATCAAGTACACTTGATGTCAAAAGTGACTGGCTGAGGCAGACAAGTAACGCTCGGTGCCTGAACTCCAGAGTCACTGCAGGGTTTAACAAAGATGAGCCGGAATGGTGGTGGATGAAAAAAACATGAGCCTTCCTTCTTGCAATCATCAAATGTCTCTGGAATCCTTGGAATCAGTATTTCCTCACAGATGTGTGGAGATGGACAACTGAAACCTGTCCTCAGCAAACTAAAGTCCTTGTAGGAAATGCGTATTCGCTCCTCTCTGGTCCTATGCAGGTCTAGGTACCCTGAAGTTAATTTACCAGAATTTTAAAGAATTTTATGGGATAATTCTTTTGTGGATTGAACAAGTCAACATGGATATAAGACCACCAAAATTGGTCAGAAAGAAGCGCAGGTTAGAAAGAAAGTACTTGGAGTTGATTATGGTCAAGGAAGCTCCTTTACATATTTACAATGATATTTACATAATTACAGTGTGAAGCTGAACAGCAAGACCGAGAATTTTCCTGATAAAGAACGATACCTGAATTTCAACCCGAGTACTTTTCAGAGAAGGGAAATTAACCCAAAATGTCAGGCCCTTTGGCTTTAGGTAGTAGCCATGGATGGGAATCCTGCCCAAGAATGCTGGGCATTAAAACAACAAATTACAAGCTCTTTGTCTTCTGAGTGACTTATTATGTTCCATGAAAGTAGTGAAACATTTGTGTTCTCTGTCCCAGACACTCTAGAGCAGGATGTTTTATTGAAGTGCTACGGTGTTTTCTTTCTGTGATTTATAACCTTACATATTCCCACATGTACTGAAAGACACTCAAAATACACAGGCAGTCTCCTGTTAATAAAAAACAGATCCTATTTCAGCTAACTGTATTACTTGAGCAATCTCCATCTTAAGAACAACAATGAAATCGAGGGACAAGACAAAAGGTAAGACATTCAATCAGAGGATTAGATGACCATCTCAAGTGTTTTTTCAGATCTGGTGTCCTCAACATAAAAAAGACATGGAGCTGTTGGAACAAATCCAGAGGAGGCCTCGAGGATGATCAGGGGACTGGAGCATCTCTCATATGAAGACAGGCTGGGAAAGATGGGGCTGTTCAGCCTGGAGAAGAAAAGGCTGCGTGGAGACCTCACAGCAGCCTTCCAGTATCTGAAGGGGGCCTATAAGGGTACTGGAGAGGGACTCTTCATTAGGGACTGTAGTGACAGGACAAGGGTAACGGGTTCAAACTTAAATGGGGGAGGTTTAAATTGGATCTAAGGAAGAAATTCTTTCCTGTGAGGGTAGTGAGATGCTGGAATGGGTTGCCCAGGGAGGTTGTGAGTGCTCCATCCCTGGTGGTGTTCAAGGCCAGGTTGGATGAAGCCTTGGGTGACATGGTTTAGTGTGAGATGTCCCTGCTTATGGCAGGGGGGTTGGAACTGGATGATCTTAAGGTCCTTTCCAACCCTAACTATTCTATGATTCTATCTCACCACAATCTTGCAACAAGCTGCCACAACTTACACTCAAATAGACAAATGTCACTGAAGCCTTAAGCTCATCTGTGACCCAAGATTAGACCAGCAGATAATCATTAAATCAAAGTATAGACACTTTTCCTGTGCTGCTCAGAAGTATAAAATCAAATAACAACCAACAAGGAAAAAAAATATCACAAGAAATAGTGGGAGTGTTGTCTAAATAGAAAATGAACTTGCTGGGTTACAAAGGGAGAAAAAGCATTACCTTAAATGCCACTTACTCTAAAGTGTTGAAATATATTTTAACCCAAAGAAAACCTATCTGAAAAGGGTATGCTACAAATATAACTCTTCGTTTTATAAATCTAAATAAAAAAGAACAAAGAAATAAAAGAAGACATTAAAACAAAACTACAAAGCTTTTTTGTCTTTCAGACATGTGTTACTTTAGGCCACTTATGGTGTCTTCCCCTGTGGGGATCATTGTTTTAGAGGACTGCAATACACCATATGACAGAACTCTGAGCTTAAGGTTAATGGAGAATTAAGTATCTTGTAGTAAAAAGCTCTTTAAAAAATACAGGAGAGATTGTTTTTCTTACTCACTTTGATAGTAGGCAAAATGCACTACTATTGGATAACTATTAGGAAGCATATTTTAAAGGGCTTTTTTAAGTTTGAGTCATAGAATGTTTAAAGAAAATGAGACATTTCCAAGGGAATGCTATCAGCATTCTAAGGAACATAGTCCACACCAACATGAGCTCACACTCAGCTCTACACCCACCCTGTGCACAGCCTCCTGAGTTAATCATTTCCACCAGAGAAATGGGCCTTGCAAATGCACCAACATGAGCTGAAAGACAAAATGTATGAACAAAGAAGCCATGGCCAAACCCCAAAACACACCTCAGCCATTACTTACTAGGGAATTATGAAGCAGTTCCTGACAAAGGTTCTTGTTGTATTTGTTTGGGGTTTGTTGTTTGTTTGGGTTTTTTTCTTTTTTTTGTCATAGTCCCCCCATTCTGACAGGTAACCAAAGCCACCGTCCTATGTAGTTACCTAGGCATTTCTATTGCTTCATTAACGAATGATCTCGGCACCTTCAACTCCAACTTTATTCTCACAGTTCCCAAATAGCAAAGGAACATTACAGTGCTACCCCACAGCTGTGAAATACAGACCAAAGAGCTGGATTAATTGCCCTTGGTCACAGATGATGGCTACAAAGGAGCTGAAAATTCAACACTGAACCACAAGAACGTGCCTCACTGTCACTAATGGTTTCTGTTGCATAAATCAGCAAAGTGCTGAACATCCTTTTAGGCTGAGAGTGATCACTTTGCAGCTAGACTTCAAATGCATGACACCCTTAGCTTGTAAACTAGATGGTAAACATTTCTATAATTCATTATTTTACAGCATTTTTATGTGGTAAAGCAAAAAAGTATTTCCACTTACTTTTCCATAAGACTATAATTAGCTGCAATTTCATATGCAATATAAAAGACTCATGGCTTCTGATTTCCTTTAGTCATACACACCCTATTTGATATACATTCAACAAAAGAAACTTTACTGTCACTTGGTTGGGATTTTTTTGTTTGCTTGTTGTGTGGTTTTTTCTTTAAATTAAAAGAACAATAGGCATATTCAAATCTTTTCTTAGTGCACCAAGTTTTGTGTTCAGAAATCCCATTAGAATCAATGCATAAATCATGGTACAAATATGTTCCCATGAGACTAATGACAAATAACAAAATGGAGATTGTTTAGAATTTAAAACTCTTCCAGCAGTTCAGCACCATGGGGCACATTTCAGAGTTAACTGTCTATCAATTTGCTAATCAAGTTCAGTTCACAGCCCTTCTACTAAAGTCATAAGGGGCTTCAAACGAGGAGATGTAACAGTGATAAGATTTGAGTGCCCATCAGTTACACCCATCAGAGGAGGAGTGCCTACACTGAGAACCAGCATCTCCCATGGTTGTTCACTGCTTATGACTTACAAACAACATTCAGAATAAATCAATAATTGATAGTTTGAGGAATTTCCTTATTGTTTGGCTATCCTGAACAAATCCCAGTGCCATTAACCAGCTTTACTAAAGAGTTCAGATGCCACCTTTCCTTAAGATGCTCAGAGAGCAGAACTCCTGAAGATTTCACTGGCTATGTGTTGTCATGCAGTGTACAGAAAGTACATACTCTAACACTGTCCTAATCAACTAAGGATCAGCCTCATTTTTTCTTCCCCTACAAACTCGATAGGACCATTTTATTTCAGTGGGAAACACAGATACTCTGTATTGCACAACTTTGAGAAGCTAGTAAATTCATGGGTTTCATCAGAGTTGCATCTGTTTAACACATGCATACAGAGTAAGAGAAGAGCCCTACAAGGTGCACAGCGCATAGCACGATCACTTTTTAGCATGATATTCTGATGAACATTATAAAGAAAATAATCACAATTACAGAAAGCCACACAGAAAAAAAAGAATGTTCATTTATAGATTTTCTACAAGGGTGAATTTCAGCCATGTTCCCCAGGATTTGTACCAGCCACACAGATACTGGATTTACACAGTGGATAAATTTGGTCTTTCTTACATATGCACTTGACAGTGAGGCAAATTGTATTAACTCTAGTAACTTGCTCAGTTTGTCCTAATCTACGTTTTATTCTTTCACATACACCTCAATTTGAAAGGAAAAGAAATAGATATTAGATGTGACAAGTGTATGGTTTTTCCCCCTGATATCTGACTGTTCATTTTGCCTTGGAAGGGCTGAAGCACCTTTCAAAAGTTTTAGCTCTCTGTTTCTGAGGAACTTATTCTTGTGGCATGTCTGTCAGTTTTCACAGTGTTCAAGCAAGTCTTTGCAATTTTCACATAATGGCAGTTGTTGACAGGTTGTTAGGGCTGACAGTGAATATGTTTGAAAAACTGTCAAGCTGGTGAAAAAAAAATTAGAGGGAGGTAGAGGGAGCCTCCTTATATTTGCAACAGCATGTTAAACTGTAAATGCATTCTCAAAATGCATAGGTCTACTTCCAGTCATGTTACTTGCTCTACAATGACAGCATATGTGAATATATGATCCTTAAAAATTAACGTCAGATTGCTACTTTATAGGTCATGGCCACATTACTACAAAACTGTTTATAGAAGTGATTTTACCTTTAATGCTCAATAATAGCTGTTTTAAGAAAAAAAAAAAATGTGGCTAGAAACATGATGCTACTAATCCTAGCTTTTAATTAGCTTAATACTGCTTTTTTTCAGAAGTAGGACTGGCTCCTGAGCACCCAATAAAGTATATCTAACCTGCCTGATGTCCAAATGCCTTTTCCAGCCTTCTAGAGGTGGTATGGAAGGTCTTCCAAAGCAACCCAGCTGAACAAAGACAAGTGACCAACAGTAGCTGGAGCAAAGCCCCATCCTTGAATCCTCTTCCACAGATACTAGTATCAGGTTCATTGAGAGGCCCTTTACTCACAATTGTGAATGTCTTCAGAGGGAGCAAATCGTTTTAGTTACATTCAACAGCAGGGTGCTCCGAAATGGTCCCCTGAACAAAGCAGGCTAACCTGTAGCACCATCAATGTATGAGAAGACAAATTATTCTGTCTCCTTACTTTAAAACAGAATCTGCTCATTTTGGTGACAGTGTGGTTAGTATCTGATATTAAGGAGGAATTTCTTCACTTACATGTTTTCATCATGCAACAACTCGGCAAGACTGATTTTTCTTCTGTGACAAGTTTTAGAATTCAACTTACTTGTGGGAAGAATTAGCTTACCATGTTCTCCCATCCAAACTCTCCTTCACATAAGAGATTTCTTCAATTAATTTTTACTCAGATCTTAAACTCTTGTTCTTGCAGTCTTTTTATAGCACTGCTTTGGTTAGCATTTCAAAGGGAAGACTGTGAATCCAAGTTGTGAGGCAGGTCTGTCTTTGTCTAATATTGGAACAGACTAAAATAACTGGAAGATATAAAGGGCAGGTTAGCATAATCACAGCCATGAAATTATTGTAACCATGATAGAGTACTATGAACAATATTCACAACAAGAAAACTAGTCTAAAATGCCTCTTAAGTAGGAATTTGATAAGGTCAATTATGTAGAAGCAGTGTTCCACTAGACAGCAGTTAAGTTTGCAATAACACATCCAGCAGAAAAATAAAGTCATTAAAATGAGGCAAAAGAATTGGAGTGGATAAATCAGTGAAGAAAGAAGATTGCACAAGTGATGTAGAAAAATTCAGGGATGGTATCTCCCAGGGTTACATGCAGCACCAGGAAGTAAATATGCTGGGACTTGGAAAGATATCAAAAAATATACATAAAAGGTAACCAAAATAGAATAATAAAGAAGAAGATTAAAAATGGATCATGCAAGAAGGTCTATATATATGACCATGAAACAGCAAACTCTACTAAAGCAAGGAAGGAAGGTCCATGATGTTGAGTATAGGTTGGCATCTCAGACTAAGCTCAAAACCTGATGTGTCACAGGAGACTACTTCCAGCTCCTGCTGAAGTCAAGAGAAGAACTCCTATTTATTTGAAGAGAAGCAGGATTAGGTCCTAATCCTTCTGCCTCACTACCCAGTAAAGTGCGGATAATAATTGTATTGACAGGTAATTCTGTCTCACAGGAGTATTCTGAGGATTACGTAGCGTCTGCACTGTGCTGTGAAATGCTAAGTGCTAAATATGATTATACAGGGATTTCCATCCCAAGATCTCAAAGCACTTTCCAAACATTAATAATTGAAGCTTTATAATACCCTTAGGACTGCACATGTAAAGAAGGCAAACAAGATTCAGGGCTCAGCAAAGCGGGTAAGGATTATTAGACTTATTTTATAGTGGATAAACTGCACCACAGTGAGATTAAGTGACTTGCCCAAAGTAACAGAACAGATCAGGGACACTTCAGAAAATGAGCCTACAAGACCAGACTCCTTTGCACAGGAAAGGAAAGATGCACATGGAATGAGAGGGTCAACCAGCATTTGGAAGTAGCTGGATAGGTCAGGCCACAGCAAAGAAGTGGAACACTCAGAAGACTGAAGAAATAACAAGAAAAACAAACAAAAGGTCACCTGTTTGGAGAGTGTGTTAGTTTATTTTCAGGTACACAAGCAAGAACCAATAGAAGAGACAATGCCTTAAAGCAGCAACAAGTATAGTTTATTGGCAAGAGGTATAGCCACTACTAAGATCAACATCAATTCTTTCCCTCACAGATTCAAAGATAGAGAACACATGTCAGAACTCAGATTAATTTCCCAGGGGAAGAACAAGCACAGAAGGAAATTAAAATCATGTTAGAACAAAGAATCAAGAAATCAGAATAACTGAAGACCAGTAAGGAACAGTCTTCAGTTATCCTACTGATGGAATAAACTCTTTTCAAATTCTAGACCAGAAAACTAAGCATTTACAGAATCCTCCAAAATCATTTTGGTATTACAGAGTTCTACAACCTAATCTGCCACTGAAATGGACTTGAAGCTCGGAATGGTTAGGATGGTTTCAGGATATCCCAGTGGTCTTGACATAATAAGGAAAGAACACAAACATAATCAAAGACAGCTTCTGAGAACAGTTGAGAATCGAGTTTTTTACAAAATGCCAAAAGATCTTCTCTTACAAGTATGACTGAATATCAAACAGAAGACTCAAACTGAATTTACTTTTTGTTACAGGGTTTGAACAGTGCCAACTAGCCACGTTACAAAGTGCTGATATCCTAGCACATTAAAAATGACCTTCATCTGACAGCCAGCAAGACTTGGAGCAAAGGACTCTGGTACAGTGCTGAAATATTCAGATGAGGCATCACAGCAGATGCTGAACATGAAAGTCTGTTGTCAGGACCAGCATTTGGAGATGACTGTTTCTCTCACAGCATGTGTAGGTACAAATCTCTAACAGGCTTCTGAGCTAGAGGGAGTGTAAGACAAGGTTTGAAGGAAGCAGCAAGTGGAGCACACTGTCAGCGGTTATCGTGACATTGCTCATTCTCATTTCATTCCAAGAGTGAAAAGAAAGGTTTCCACTGCCTCAGCACAACAGAGAGAAAGTGTTTTGTAGCAAAAAGTAAACACAAGTCCAAGACCTGGTTTAGCCACTAGAAAGGTTGAAAGGGAATACTGCAAATCTATACAAGCATAGATTGTTTCATATACAAAGAGGAAATAGAGAAAAAATACATTACAGTGAACTCAGGAGGAATACATATGTGTTACAGTTATGTGTCTACACAGTTACACACAGAACCACAGAAAACTCAGTATTTGCTTTTGCAAATACTGATCTTTGCTTTTATTTGCTTTTGCTGCCTCTTTTTCTTCTATGTCATGCCATACAATACTAGGCATTTAGCTTGAAAAGATAGTATCTAGTAATTACTCAGAATGCTATGAATATATGTGGTTAGTACTGACCAAAAGAATAAACTCCACAGTAGTATTTTCTCCTCATTAGTGGAATTAAATTAGAGCTGAGCAATAGGATTTGATACAGACAGAAGCCTCAGGACCACCTTTGTTACAAATAAACTATAAGCAATTTTAGTTAAAAGTGACCTGAAATGTAGAGTATTTGGTGTTCTGCTCAGAAACATTTTATACTCATTGTGAAAGATACTAGAGATCAGCAGAAAACATTTGAAACTTCTCCAAAAACAGACGTCTGAAGATCTGAATAAACTTCCTTTTAAGACAGTGAGAATATTTCCATTCATTTTCAAGAAATCATTGTGAAAAACAGATACAAGTTAAGTCTATATACAGAAAAATGTCATCTCCTCTTAATCCTCATTTCCTAAATTTCCACACTTCAAACTGAGTTAATTGGTGTTTTGCCACAGCAACAGGACCAGGATCAATATTTTGTGATATAAAATAATAAACTATAACTCAATTCCTTTGTTTCCTAAAAAAAAAAAAAATGTAACATCTCCATCATCCAGATGCTTTTTTGAATACAGTCGATTAGGTAAGAAGCTGATGACCTCTCTGACATAGAAAGACTGTTCTTATTCTAAATAGGGTGCTGTAAATTCAGTTTTGATAAAATCTGACTCCCTGGCAAGTGAAGAGACATACCAGATATCAAAACTTCATTCTTACACTTCTCACTGACATGAGAGCTTTGCAGGATTAAGGAATTTTTTCCAGCATCAAGACCATAGAATTTTATCCATTATTTTTTCCTATAGCCAGTGCAAATAACATGCACTATTCTTTTTGTACATTAAAAGCAAAATAACCACAGCAATCAAAAGAGACTAAACAAGAGCAGTCTCTAACTTGTAATGGATTTCTATTTTTTGGACTAAATTACTCAGGACTGTACTTCAGCATTTGAAAATTATAGATTTACTGTAGTCTTTTACAATACTTTGGAAATTAAATCATTTAAGCCACGGACTGTACAATCCTCATATTGAAGGAAGTTTAAGTACTGCCAGCATAAACCTTGTATATCTGACTTCAGATTGGATAATTCCTGCTACCTAGAGTAGAAGAAATTGGCTCAGATGTAAACACTTGTATTACTAAGTGACTAACAAAAGCACCTTCTGCATACATTTGATTCTTGATATTTCTGCAGTAGATGTCATGCTTGGCATCACTAACTAGTTTATGTCCGAAAAAGAAGCACAAACATTGTGTTCCACACAGATTCCTAGCTTTGATAACTTAAGACAGTAGAATTAGGAAAATTTACATTTGTTAATAAAATAAGCAGCTTTTTTCCATTCTAAAACAAGCAAATTTTTTTGCTATTCATTGCCATTAACAAGGAACTTGTGATCTAATGTCACAATCAGTTTCATTTAATTAAAATAATAAATATTATACAGTAATGCAGATTGACATTTATATCTTCATTTACGTGAAGCTGGATTTATGGTCAACACTTTATTTGATGGAGGCCACAAATAATGGCTATTAAACTGCCACAGGATGGACACAAGATCACATTAATGAAATTAGACAAGGCAAGGCACTGATATATGGAGCCCTCCTGCTAGAAAATAAAGTAAGTCATGTCCAAAGCAGATGTTTTCTTTGGCTGCAGTTTAAGTCTGCTAAATTTTCAGTGGGCAGTTTAATTTCACATACACAAAGATGGAAAGGAACAGGACCCCTGTGACAATGCCTTTCAAGGTGTATCACAATTAATGCAGCACAGGAGATCTGCTGCCCTTGTCAAACATACCCATGCAAGAATGATTCTTAAGGGTAAAGAAATGTCTAATACACTAATTACTAAATTTCAGTTAAGAAGCCTGAAATAAGGTTTTTGTGCTTATTGATGGAATAAACACTTCATATCTCTATTTTGATAATTAAACATACATCCAGGAAGCTAACTACATATACATTCACAAGTTTTTGGATCTTATTTTGTTCCTTTTTAAAAGAAATATATCAAGGGTTCCAGAATACTGGAATAAGGTTACTATAGGACAAGCAGAAGGGATCAGAGAAAAAAGACATTTCCATGAGGGAGGACTCTCCTCTTACCTCTGCAGCTGCACCCCTACCAGCTTTTCTAGCCCATCCTGGAACATGATGCACTAGGCAGTAGTTTATTGCTCCTCACTCCAAAGTTTTCCATGGAAGATAGTATTGCAGTATCTATCCTCACAGTGCTTGCTTAACGAATCAGGGTAGTCCATAGCTCTGCTGCAGTGAATAAACAATCTCAAGTAGCAGAACATTGTGAAAAATGAAACTAACTTGCCTTGTGGGCAAATTATCTAACTGGATGCTGTGTGTGAAGTTCAGATAAACATTCACTTACATGGAACAGCATCTCAAAGTTTGATATTTATCTTTGTGGATTTATTTTCACCTCAGGATCTTCATGTGCCATGCTAATATGATGCCACACAGGTTCAGGAGAAAAAAAAATCGTAAGCCATTTTGGGAGACAACTGAGACAATAAGAAGCACCAAATCAATGAAAGGCATTACATTTTCTGCTTCTGAACTAGACAAATGGCTTTGAAAGCTCTGCCTTCTAAAGAATGGCTCAATTTGGTCATTTATGCTAAAACTTAAGCATACAAGCCTAAGGGTCTGGTCTAAATAACAATACCATCATTAATCAATTTATAACAGCTGAGATTCTATTTCTGGCTCTAGAGAGGAATGCAATATAGTCAGCTGAAATTTGGCCTCACATTCCTCAGGCTTAGGTGAAAATGGCACTGCAAATAATTTAGATATCTCTGGACAATATACTCAATAAATTGTCCAGCTTCTTGATCTATTTATCACAGGGGATGGAGCTGATTTAACTAACAACTTTACCTGCCTTATTCCAGAATAATTTCTGCATTCTCTTTCAAATTCTCTCTTGAACAAAATTAATTTCCCTATACAGATAAATCTATGCTTATGTTTTGAGACACCATCCACAGATAAATCTGAGGCCTTAGGCACTTCTACCTCCACACCAGAAAAATCATGCAGTGATGAAATACTGTTGGCTCAACTTGTGACTTTCAGCCACTGTCAGTTGCAATACCCAGGTCTGCAAGACAACACAATTCCTTCCCAAGAGTCCTGCTAGATGGGCTCAATCTACAGCCTACACTATGTCCTTTGGCATGTGCAATTTGCTCTATCTTTCAGAGCCACAGAGCTCTGCAGAGTGATGCAGACCTGGTCAATATTACAGCCCTGTTCTCCTCATTCTCTTCTTGGTACAGGCAGTCCAAAGCAATCTCTTCCTCACACAAGACAACCACAGAGAGGTCTTGGGCCATTCCTCACAGGTGAATCATGTGAAATCATCAGATGGCCTAAACTAACCAAATGGCTCACTTTCTGATGATCTCACCCCTTCAGTGTGTCCTTGAAGCCTAAGGGATTCAGACCCATGGTAATGGAACTGCGACACCAACCTGCCTGTGGCCTCACAAAGTGCATCCTGTGAAAGGTCGTAACAAATAAGATGAGCATTTTATAGGAATATTTCCTTTTGCTCTGTACCTTCTTTTATCCCCCTGCAGACACTCAGGAATGCTGTGAGTGCAGAACACACCTGGGTATATTAGGTACACAGAATGCAGTACAGGGTATGCTGGTGCTCACACATAAGCTCAGCTGCTTATTTTGGAAGAGGAACACAGCACACCATTACCAGCACATCTCAGTGCCCCTCTACCACACACTACACAAAGGTTCAAAACTGTGCTTGACAGCAAGCACTGAGAGAAGTCATTAAAAAAAAAAAATCATTAGTTGAACTAATTTCTTTTGGTTTATTTTTTAAATGTGCTCACTCAGCATTAAGTCAAAGGACAGATTGAACCCTGAGGCTCATCATCTCTGTGATGAACACCCACTCTAAGCAGAATTGCTACCTGGCTCCCTGCACAAGAGTCCCAAGAGTCCTGAGGACAACCATTATCCCACCAGGGACTCAGTGCATCTCAAGCTTTGCTCAGATCAAACCTACCTGCAGTACCCACTTCTCTGACAGTGGATGCAGCACCTCTTCCAAGAATAATACTTTCTGGGTTGTCTCCCACATCTTATTCCTCTACACCACAAGGCTGAATTGAACAGTTTTCACTGACATGCGCTTCTGCATCACACACATTACACCAAAATCCTAGAAAGGCAGGGCAAATACAAAAGCAGAAAAAGCTACTTTGTACACTTAAAAGCAAAAGAGCAGCTGGAAAACCAAAATCATACTGATCTTAATGACTGAAGGACTAAGCCCTTCATTTTGGTCAGCTTTCTAGGTAAGTTATAATGTGCTTTCTGCTACATCTTTCACATTACCAATAACCTTCATTAAGAGGGCATAAGTTTGCTCTGGTGCACAAAATCTGTATCACATTTCAACAGTAAGCAATGTGTAATCATTGTGTAAAGCAGACATCCCACTGTATATTGTTATGTTATGCATACATATAAATTGAATGAAATATAAAAAAACAGCTTCAGTAAGAGAGGAGCTCCAGACACCTGAAAACACTGTTTTTTTGTTCCCACACATCTCACGACATTCTGTTAAGCCAGTTCTTCAGGAAAGGGCTTCACAACAGTAAGTGCTTTATCAGTTCATGCAGATGAGTCATTAAAAATCAAAAGTTTGTTGTCAGAAAGCCAAGCATCATTCATTCCTTTACAGATAGTGACTTCTGGAAAAAATAATAAAGCCCTTGTCTGCATCAGGATTCTGTGCCTCGTTTATGACCTTAGTCGTAAATATGGACACACAAAGCCAAATTATAGTCCTGGTGAAATCAAAAGTTCTGCCATTGTAGTGCTCAGTCTACCAAGTTTCAACTCCTTCCTATTACAAATCGGGCTAACTGAAGAGACAGGATTCCTCTAACCAAATCCAATTGCCTTTACAAGCTGCACTGCTTTTCACATTCCTCGTTTACCATGTGAAAGTTAAGGCAACATTCCTCCTGTCAGGCTGTTCACCATGAATAATAGATACATCATTTTTTAACTGTCAACAAAGTATCTGTAAGAGGTGCACTTGGTCCTTTTAAATATCTACAGCAAACTGTTTATTTGGCATTACACCAAGCTCATATTTTCCAACTAGCAAAGAAATTACTAAGACAGACAGACATGGCAAACCATGGAAATAATTTTACTCACACCTTATTATCCTCATGTAATATTTAATTATCTCCTCTCCTACTCCCCTGCTTCAGTGACAATTTGCTCAATTATGTGTCACGGAGATGGAAAAAAAACAAAACAAATGAGGTCAAATCTGTCCAGTAATATACTGGTGTTTATTTACTGAGGGCTGAAGCCTCAGTGGCTGTTAATGGTGCAACTCCCATGCAGCAGTTGAGCTCTGCTGACTTACACCAGATGTGGACTGGAGCACAACCACTGAGAAACACACCATTTCTGCAATCTGAAGTGTAAATCAGGTCATGTTTCAGGTACAAAGAGTAAAGACCTTACAGGAGAGCTGAAGCTGCAGTGATAAGGTGGCAAATACTCCATAAACAGAAGAGGACAAGTTCTGGAGCAGTGTAAATGGCCACATTTCCATGGAGCTCAGCTCAGGACCACCCAGTGTTTGTATTGCTGTGGTCTCAGTTACTTCCTTCATAACAATTAGTCTCACTTCTCCTATTTTCCTTTCAATAGTCCATTCAGAAGTGCTTCAGCATCACTCTTCTGTCAGCAGCACATCTGATGCCTTCAGCACTCTCCCCTTCACCGCCATTCTCCCTTCACCACCACACACTGGAAGTGTCCATCCCTTCAGTCATGCTAATTTGACTATTTCTATGGCCATGCTCCAAATCAAGTATGCAAAATTATACTTTTCAATAATAAAATATAATGACTGTTGGAGATGTAGAGCTCAATCACACAAAAAGCTGAGCAGGAAAGGTAGAGCAGGCAGTGGAAAACAGGAGTTTGGTGGGAAAGGATAAGCCAAGATCTGAAACAAGATGTGCCACCACAGAATTATTCAAGCATCAGCAATAACTCACCTTATTTCTTTGGGTTATAGCTGGGCCTCAAATTTTGTAGGTTTCTATCACAGATTATTCCAAGAGCTACCTGATGTTTAAAGGGTGAACAGTTCCTTCTCAGGGAAGAATAGGCTACACTGGACACTGTTTAAATGTTGACATAGTCAACATTTAAAACTTTCCTGCATACACATGGATACATAAGCAACCAGATACTTCTGAGCCATAGTATAACAATTTGACAATGGCCAAAAAGTGGGTGGTGGCAGAGCTGGCATCAGAACAACCATGTTCTTAACTAGATGACAACAAACATGGAAAAGATTGCAGCTTTCTATGCAGTGACCAGCACTTACCTATCATGCTCTGGAAAAAGTTCATACGTGTGTGTGTTTGCTCAGGCTGCCACACTCTCCTCTTTGTTGTTTGGAAGGACCTTTCGATTTCCCTCCAGTGTAACTGGCAACAGGAGCAATAATGGGTACACAGCATGGTGGTTTAGGACTTGCATGCATTTGTTCTCAGCAAGGCAAGACGACCCTTTGAAAAACAGCTACCCACTTCCCACACACCAGAGTTTTCATTCTTGATAGCTCTGCTACAGCTGAAAAGCTGATAGGAGACACTGGGGAAAATTAGGCTGGAAAAAAAAAAAAAAAAAAAAGGAAAAAACAACCAAAAAAAAAAAAAAACAAAAAAACAAAATAAAAAAAAAAAAAAAAAAAAAAAAAAAATCAA
>NDXB01016327.1:29511-40421 GCA_002631895.1 Agapornis roseicollis
AAAAAAAAAAAAAAAAAAAAAAAAACTACACATTGCAGGCTCAGAGCTCAGAAATTATATAGTCTATATCCTTTTCAGGGAAAATGCATCTGCCCCTCAGGCAAAAAGAAGGATTTTTAGGAACCAAGACAGAAGATGACACAATTTAGCTGGTTTAAAGGGATGTGGAGGAATTCTGGCCAGAGGAAGAGCAGGTTAAGAGAGGCAAGGGAGGATCTTGTGGCCCAACAGAAACAGAGTTATTCTGTGAGCTTTCCCCTGGGGAAGTGAAGCCAAGGCTCTCTGACAATCTATGCTGCATAGAGTGATACTGCTCTATAAATATAACAATATTTTAGACATTTCCACTAAAATCATTAGTTTCTTTCATTTGGGGTAAATTATCTGAAACCATTATTATTTTTTGTTTTCCTGCATATCAAGACCTTCCCCTTGCCCACTAAATGTGATTCTGCAAACACTCTTTTTAATTAGAATCTCACTGGTTGAGCAGTTCATTTTAAGATAACTCTGAACTATTTTACATCCAGATGTTCAGACAGGTTGGCGTGACAGCCATTTCCTTGTTCTGAGTGGATGATCATCTCTTACACAGACTCAGACTTCCACTGTAACTCTTTAGGAACAGCAATTAGAAGTATCAACTACTAATAGTCAGATATCACCTCTTAAAATCCCTGGCATTCATGAGCTTCCCAAAACCAGAACTGCATGTGAGACTATTCCAACAAAGCAAGGGCAAAGGAACCACAAACAGATTTGAAGGAATTCTTTTAAAAAACAAAGAAGTATCTACTGTGACGTTCTGCAGTGTTTCTCTATTGCCTTCTGTCCATAAATGAATCAAAAACTCTTGGTATGAAGCTCTGTTAGGACTGCCTTTAAAATCACTTTCTCACAGTCCTGTGAAATGTCACCTTGTATGGTACAATTTCTTTTTCCAGTTCTGGGACTGAACAAAATGAGCTGTTTCAAAACATGCAGGCAAACTGACCCAAATATATTATTTGAAACAGTCAATGAAAGCCATGTGCAGCTGAAATAAAACACAGTATTCTTGCATAATATTTTAGTCCACTCTAAGAACCTGATAACAGCTATCAGTAATGTTGTCCTCACCTCAAAATAGGGACCATCCTGGCACAACCTAGTGAAGAGAACATGCCCAAGACCAGACACCACAGGCTAATTTTGACCTCCTAAATACATCAGCTCTGTGCCCTATCCTCTTGCCAACAAAACTTTGTGCAATAAGAGATACTACACATCCCATTCAAACAAGAAAACCACGCCATTTCTGACCATTTCTGAAAAGCACTGCAGTTGAACAGTAACTTTTGCTATTGCAAAACACGGAACATTCTCAGGTTGTTTCATGGCTTATTGATTTAATCACCAGATATTTCTGTGTCCAGGCAAGCAGCTTATCTGTAAAACGCAGGACATGGGCCTATGCTCCACCAAGTCCTTTACCGTCTCACTTAGCTGAAGTTACAGATGGGCTTCCCTTTTCGTTTTTGCTTAGTTAACTACTAAGTTAACTACTTAGTTAACTACTATTATTCCTTATTTACAACACTCTAATTCTGCTACATATTGAGCAGTCCTTGAGTGACCTATGCCAAACAAAACTAGCTGCTCTGTGAACTTACAGCTCTAATTACAAAGGAAACACTACCATCTGGTGGTCTGTTTGAAAGAACTGTTACATTAAAAAATGGAAAACATATAGTGCTCTTTCCAGCCTGGTGCCTTACAAGAACCCAGTTTCTTTTCCTAGGCCTGAAGAAACTTCAAGTACTCAGACTGGACATGCAAACATCCTCTCTGCCGTTTCTCTCCTCTCCTTCCCCACAACTATTATAGAAAAGGTTTGATTAAATCCTCTCTGAAATAGTGGGATAGCCCACACCTTGTACAATTTCAATTAAGTTTTTGCTTGTGTGTCGCAGTCACTCCACAATGGAGCAAGTTATAAAGGTGGGAGAACCTTAACTGACGGGACAAGCTTTTGTGTCCCTTGCCATCATGAGCAAAGTAAGGCTTTGGCAAGGCAGAATTTTCTCTTCAGCAAATGGGGCTGATATGGAATACACCTTCCAAACCTGCCCACATGTACAAGACTGCAGGCTGCACGCTCCAGTCTGAACTTCACTCATGCTCTCCACCATGTCAGGTTAGAAAATAACCCCTGAAACAACCAGATTTAATGCAAGTGTAACTTCCCACAGGATATATGATCCAGTTAGTCCAGCTTCAGTTCTGTTGCCCCATTCATATTATGTAGCTCCATTAGGGGGCTAGGAAATTTTACTTTTTGCACTTCAAGAAGCAACCTTTGCTGCATGGGGTTTTGTAATTTATTTCCTTCTAAAAATCTTATTCTTTCAAGTACACAAGGCATGCAGAATTCAAAACCACCTGTCAGTACCCAGGGAACAGCTTTACAAAGACAATCTCCTTAGATAAAATAAAACCCTATTGTTTCTCTTCTTTAAGCCATTAACTATTTTCATACCCTTTGCATCAGCTGGGAACTATATATCACAGACAAAAACAAACCCATTTGCTTTAATGGCTACATAAATTCAGAATGGAAATGACTAGGTAATTTGTTCTTGTGCTTTTTTAATTTTGGCCTCTTTACTCCTCACACCCCCCACCACCATCCCCTAACCAACCCCCAAAAAAATCATTTTAGCCAAGAACTAGACTTCTGGCAAACCATCTTATCTGCAATGAATTCAATATAAATCAAGTTTAAGCAAATCAAGGATTTGGCCTCAAAATTTTTTTAACTTGCTAGTACTAGGTTAAGATGCTTTATTGCTGGCATTCTTCATTATAAGGCTTCAAAGTTCATCTTTCAAACAGTGTTATCCTCTGTAATGGCCAACAGATAAAGGAAAAGTGTAATAGACAACTAATGGTAGCAGTTGCTGTTAAAGCTATAGCTGTACCAGGTGCTGCGCAGGCAGATATAGGTCAGTTCCCAATGGATGTACTACTTTGCCATTTAACTGGGGCACACTAATCCTTGGCAGGTAATTATCAGTCATCTGCCATGCCTACACTTGAGCTAACCCTAATCTGCATTCTGCAGTGAGTGACTCCAACTAGATTGTAATTTTTTTCAGCATTTCTAAATACTGAAGTACTTGGGAAGACAATCTAAATAGCAGTAAGAAGGAAAACATCTTTATTTAGTTATCTGAAGATTCAAAAATTTCAGATAACCAATTCCTATCATTGTGTTAGAGTCTGTTTCCTTCTACAGAAGCTTCTGAAAGTCTGGAGCACATGATTGTTAATATATCCAAGGCCTGTGGAACAGAAGATACTGACTTCATGTTCTCATTACTTTGAGGCACATTTAACTTACCACGCACAACATTTCAATCCTGCACAAAAACTGCTCAGAACATGCCAACAGTAGATTTTAATAAAACAAGTACATGAGAAGCATGAAGTGTCTCAGAAAATTGGTCTTTCATTATGATATAAAACACATGTCAACCAGTTCCTGAGAGCAAAGCAGTGGTCCAGCCCTCTCCCCACAGGTCTGACAACTTTTAACAGGAATTGATGCAATTTAAACACTGCCTGCCCTGAACCTCTTCACATAGGATGCACACTTATGTGGCACTGGTTATATGCTGCTGAGCTGTGCTACACACAGCACAGACTCATACATACCAGTTCACCTGAATCATAATCAAACACCAGTTACGTACAGCTTGGTATCAACTAAAGGAACTAAATCAGGCTTTCATCTGGTCAATTTACCTGCAGAAGCAACCAGCATTCATTTGAACCTAATGCAACCCGGTATTCTTAATATGATGCCATGCAGCAATACTATTCACTCTGCAGACTGCACAGAGAACAGTTTCGTTTGCTGTTGGGGTTTTTTGGTTTGGTTTTGTTGTTGCTGTTTGGTTGAGGTTTTTTTAAAATCAAAACAGTCTACATCATTGGCATTCATGGACTTTAACAAAGGGAAATCCATGGCCAAGAGCCAAAGGTAGGAAAATGAAGTGCTAAATGACTGGATAACACAGGTAGAATGACCAGGGTACAACTGTTTCAGCCCAAAATACAAGAGCAATATAACTTAGACTTGCAGAAGAAATCTAACAAGATGAGTTTTTCAACAGATGTACAACACAGACAACAGATTACTCCTAGCACACAACTACAGCCAAACTGTGAAAAAGAGAGGTCATTTTTGAGCTGCAAAATGGATTATTTTGATTAAGAAATACAAGAAGGTAATACCAGAGAGCAGCAACCAGAGTTTCAGATCATACAGCAATAGAAAAGGAACTCATAAGCTCCTTTGGGACATCAGGCTACCCACCCACATACAGCTTATATTTCAAGTCTTCATTTTAAGGCCATGACTTGACCTCTGTTCAGAGACATATTAAGGTCTTGGCACAGTATCAGATGCCTAGAATAGTGACGTATCGTAAACAGATTTAGTGTATGGAATCTTACACTGGCCAAAATTAATTGGCTAAGAGGTCAAATTACAGCTGTTAATATTTGGCAGCACAAGCCAAAGCCCTCTGACTGCCCTGAAGTCTATTAACCATTTCCTTCGTTGATTTTTATGTCTCTAGTTACTTTGTTGGAAAAACTCACAATTCTGGGCTTTTCAGAAAGTGACAACAAGCATTACAGTGGAGCTCAGCCCTGCGCAAATCCTGCTTTCAGCCAGCTGCAGGAGTCACTGATACAGACATGGCCTAAAAGAAAGTTGGAGGAAACAAGGTCTGGGGTTTATAATGCTAACTTAAAATCACAGACAACCTAAGTCAAAGCAGTTCTTGCAGCACCACCAGCATCTTGCAGAAATTTAGGCAATTCATTCAGGCACTATCAGCACACATTGCTAATTGTAACGGCTAACATCAAAGGCGTCATCATACTCATGAGACCAATAATAAATTCCAAAACACAACTTTCTGTAGCAGTCCAATCCAGTCCTTGAAGGTCTGAAATATTGCCAGATAGGTCAGTCTCTGCTGCGGCCCACTTACAGTTTAACCATCCCTAAATGCACTTGGTTATTACTCCATTCCTTCCTCTTTCCCTAATGCCTGCTAATACATACAAGGGTTGAAAGAATCCTGACCAATTGCTCCAGCAGCTGAGCCCCTCGCTATACACCTGGAATACATCTTAGAACCACTTTGGAGTAAGAAAAGCCACATATACACAGTTGGCTTTAGTATAGCCCCCAAGGTTTAATACAGATGGAGGACTGACCTCATGGCCAACCCTAATTATCAAAGGATGAGGAAATGCTTTCTGGCTCCACTGAAGGCAGTGGCAGCAGTCCCATTCTCAGGATTTTAGCTTATAGTACTACAGCTCTATCACCAGCTCACTTCCTTAAGTATTTATGTACTATTGCTAGAGTTGGGGTATTTTTGAGCCAAATTCTAAAATTTAGACTTGGATGTACAGTAGTATCAAATGTAAATTTTATAATCTGTGATCCCCTAAACTTTGTGCCCGTATGTCATACCCAAGTAATGAACAGACCCATTTCAGTAAGTGCATCTGTGCCTGGCTTGAGCCCATAAAGTCAGAGATGCTCAGGTTTATAGATCCTGAAAGTCCACGTATTCTAGCACTTCTTAATTGTTTCTAAATTCTAATCTGATTATAAAGTTGGTTTAGGGCCATCAAGTTTCATGAAGTTTACACAAGTCTACTTCAAACCCATGATGGCTCAGCTGACCTGTACATCTTTTAAAGTGGCAGGAAAGTATTGAACACATGAGCTCTTTTAGGACTGGATACCAAGATGACTGGGACATGAATGAATGCAAGTTTTTAAATCAGCACTTCCTTCAAAGATAAGCACCTCAGAGTTCTCTTGTGGTCTCTTGTAGAGGACTGTCCATATCTCTCCTCTCCAAGGACTTTTGAAGAAAAAAGTTAAGTGCTAAATCCCGAAAAGCTATTCAGCAAATCCCTTCCTTTCCTATCAGCTTTGCTAAGCATGCAGGTAACTTCCAATATTCTTATATAGCTGTGCCTGTAGTCCTCTCAGATGATGCTTATTACAGAAACAAGGAATATTTTGGAGGAAACCAAAGTACCAAATTTTACTGAAAATTGAAGTTCTGTTGTTTCTCTTCCTTAGTACTAGAAATAGGGCTATACTAAAAAGCAAGCTAACAACCCACCTCAAATCCAATTCTTTGTTGGAAAATCAACAGTAGCATTTTTCCATGAAGGCCTCTGAAAGGAGGCTAACTCAGCTCACCAGCTACAAGGTAATAAGAAGATTGCATTAGTGCACCACTCCCCTTCAATCCAGCATTGCTTAACCTCCTTTCTGCATCCCAGTTGCCATCACACAATCATCACCTCACAATTATAGAACAGCCATGCGGTAGCCATAGCACCACTTGCATTAAGAGTATAATTTGGAAAGCATCACTATTGCTGGTTGACTTAAAAATGAGAACAGATAGGTTCTTTGTGAAAGAAAAGACAAGACAGTCTTCTACTTCTCAATTCATCTTTTCTTCCCATATGCTCAGGGGTTTTTTCCTACCAAAAATCAGAAATACTACAAGTCATAACCAATACTTAAAAGTAAAACTGGGGTTTTGAACTCACATATTTCTCAAGCACCATCCTCCCAGTCCCAATGTACTGTTGTTGTCTTATCTCCATATTCCAAATTTAAAGGCCTAGTTTACTTATGGAGGTTTACCTTTTCTAGAGCAAAATTCATTCTAATGCTGCCTCAAGTCTTGACTAAGCCAGGGTCCCACTGTGCTAAATATCACAATGAACATAATCTTGAACTGTTTATAGTGACTATCCCCCTTGTATACCAGCAATAAGAGATTTTGGTGTCTTCAAATATAAATCTATCAATTTGCTTGTGCTGTGGTCAAAAACCTTGACGTCTCAAGGGTTTCATTTTCAGTTCTCAATATTGAAGAGATGGGTGCTAAGAAAGTGAGATTCTAAATGAAGTTTTAAAGTCAAAGCCTTTAGTTCTAAGTGATTTACAAGTCCCAATCTGTGTATCATGATGCAAAATTGCAAATAATGTACTGACACATCAGTTCAGGTCACTGCCACACTCATATCACAGATGAACACACAAACTCACAAGAAACACAATTTCCCAGTATTAGAGAAGTTAACTTCTCTTCTGCCCTTACTGATAGTGTTCACAAAACATTTCTTCTTCCAAAAGGCAAGAAGGGTATAACCAGGCCTAACATATGATTACTTTACAAGGCCAGAAGGTGGAGTTGTAATGTAGAGGCCCATTACAGAACACCAAAAAGCAACACATCCATTTGAAACATAGTTTTTCCTTTACTAGAAAAATACACTATGGTTTTGTAATCATTAAAAGAGAAGCCACTCCACTATATTCACGTCTCTTAGATGCTAGAGTACAGCACCACTGCACAACTGCATAAAAGCCAAAAGCAGAGTGCACTTAAAGCCAGTAAGTAGCCTAAAAAAGGCAAGCAAAACCCATGAATAAGTAGCAGTACATGCAGTTTTTACTTATCTTCTAATTTTTTCTAACTCAGATCATTTTGGTAACATCTGCAAGGAACCTTTTAAGTCAGTCATTCACTTATAAATGCATATTAATAACATGTAAAGGCAATGTTGTTATTTTTTATATAGACCACTGGATAACCACTTATATACATATATCTGTTGAAATACATATCCAAGCCAGTCAGCTGGAAAACTATGCACTGAATGGAAAATTTGAAACAAAATCATGCTGTAATTACATCTCAACAGTGTCTCTTTAAGCCAAAATAAACATTTAGCACCAGTCTATCAGTTGTTAGTAGGAGGATATATTTAAGCTGACTCCCACATATTGGCACCAGTGTAATTGTGGGTGTGATGTTAAATATGCCACCCTTTCCAAGCAGTGCTGATTTCCCATCCTGGACAAATGAAAATGAAAGCACATAACATCCTCGAGAAGCCCCAGAGCCCTGCACTCACAAATGAAAACTGAGTCCTCAGTTAAGACTTGGCAGGAAAGTAACTCCCTGACATTCATCAGAGCTGATGCTGCTGGTGTGGTGACCATCATTCACATTAATATGTTCAGTGCTCAGCTGTCCCCATAGCCTGACTGCAGAGTTGGAGATCCTTGGGTCTAGAAGGAAAGATTTAAAACCACCACACTAACACATCACCACATCTAAAGTATCCAGAAGCTACTAAGGACTAAGTTTACGTGCTACAAAGCTGAGGTAAGGACAGACCTCAAGACCAGAAGTCAGTTGTCACAGAATTTATTCAGATTAAGACACCCTGTAAAAAGCTCACTTTACACCAAATAAATTCTGAATAAATATTTTCTAATTTTTGAAAACTAAAGTGAACAGAATTTAAGGAATACTATTTTTGAAGAGGAAACAGGCATTTTTGGTTGGGTCAGATTCTATTACCTTCAAAGCTTACTGCAACTTCAAGCACAACTAAACCATCCAGTAAAAAGACCAAAGATTCAGCCTAATACTAACATCTTACAATCTGAGAAAAAACTTAAAAGGAATCAAGGACAAGTTTTGTAGAAACACTATTTTTGACACAGGAAATTATTCTCTGATGGAAATCATTGTAAATGATAAAAATACATTTGAGATTCATTTTGAAATGTGTGGGATTTTTCTTTAAACAACAAATACATATGGTATGTAGTCTAGCATGAGTCTAACATGTCCATAGCAGGGCAGTTAGAACTAGATGATCTTAAGGTCCTTTCCAATCCTAACTATTCCATGACTCTATGGTAAGTCTGTCGTGTATGCTTAGCCACTCACCTTGCTTCCAATATTTAGTCCATATAAGTGACTAACTTTTTCTTTCATTTGTGCTTCTGCTTTGCTTTTTCCTCTTTTCTTGAATGATGTAAAGTACCAGCAAGCTGAAAAAGTACATAGTAATAACATAGAATGAAGCCTTTCAAAAGGCATCATGCCAAATTAATCTGTTTGCATCAAATCCACTGCTCAGCTAGAGTTTACCAATGCAGCTGAGAGCTGCTTTGCCAACTGAGATCTCTGCTTGGACAGAATGCATGTTTGCAAGATGTACAGAGGTCCTGTTAGAGTCTTCTTCAAATCGATCTCATGTAAAGCATACACAGAGAGCAAAACCCAGAGCATTTGAAAGGAAAGCAGTATTTACTTGTAACAAACCCTGCAGGGAATGAAGCAGGTGCAAGAGCCTACTTTCCGAGAGAAAGAAAGAAATACGTTAATATTTAACTCCCAAACAAATGCCGAGATTACTGCGGAAAGGCTTACAATTTATATTGCATTGAATCAAACAGCTGGGGAAACATTTAAACGCCTGTAAGGTAATATGGTCATTAGGACTATTTAAATTCCTTTGAAGGAATTTAGCAAAAGATTCCTAGGCTGCTTCAAATGAAACATGTAAAGGCATGTTGGGACAGACACTGACAAGGCATAATGGGATGGACAGGAATGTTGTGGTGTTGATAAGAGGACCTTTAAAGCTGAAACTTGCTAAGGATAAGTTTTGACAACCTGGATGACAGCTCTGAAGGGAGAATATATCTGAAGAGGCAAGAGGGTTAGATTCCTATCACCCTTCTGAAGAACAGCAAACACCCAGGTTGTGAAAAAATCTGTCCAAAGATGCTCTGAGCTATAACATAGCTTCACATGGATAGCAACTGATCTTTACAATGTGTGAGAGGCAGCAGACACTGGCTGTCAGCAGCAGGGCTACTGGATTACAAGGATGGGAAACCTGTCTTACTATTCTACAGAGATATCTATCAAGACCAGCCACGAGCATATGCTACCTTTCATTTCATCAGTGGCAGATCTGGACACTCATAACCCGAAGAAAACTTTCCATCTGTTGTGCTGTTTAACAAGTTTCAGATCAGAAATTGCTAACATTTCAACTTTATCTGATATTTGGTGGCCCACATAACAGCAGAAAGAATTGATCGTTCTCAAAGCCATTTATTTTCACCACTCAAACCCAAAATTAATTTGTAGTGAAGTTTATTATTACACCAAGAGAAACTAATTAATTAATACTAGTGGGCAGTATGAAACTAATGAATTCCTCATTCCCTAAATTAGAAGAAACCAGCAGTCTAACATAACCCAGTTTTGCATGCTTTTCTCTCCCTCTTAAGTGCAATCTTCTCAGTTTCTACTTACACTGCAGCAGTATCTCTGTACCCTCAAGCTCTGGCACGTCCTGGATCCTTCTCCACTGCAACACCCTAACCTCTCTTTCCCAGCTTGTCTCCGCCATAATATCTCCACATGTTTAGTCTAGTTTTGCTCAGTCTTCCAGATGGAGAGAAACAACAATGGCTGTGAATAGAGCAGACTTACACATGCAGATAGGCCAAACAGACCTTCCTCTTGGCTGCCAGGCAAAGCAAACACAAGAGCAACCTTTCAGCTAAGGCACCTCTGCCAGCTAGATTAGCGAGACTGCAGCTCCCAACCTGTTGGCAGTCCAGGCTTGCTGGAAAAAATCAGCATGCTTACCATTTGCACTTGTTCATCAAGGGGCTCAATTGATATAGAGGAATAAAATACAGGAGAGAGAACTTACTCTTAATTCTTGTCTCCTTAAACCAAGATAAATTCAACAGCAGTGATTTAGCACTTATCCTTTCTGTTTGCACTCCCATTGTCCAATGGTGATAACACCAGCAAGAGCCACAGTACTTGTTCTCCGCTTACCTGTATCAAACTTCTTGCTACCTGTTGTGGAAAGGGAATGCAGGAAGGAGGGAAAAGGAAAGGGAAAGGGAAAGGGAAAGGGAAAGGGAAAGGAAAAGGAAAAGGAAAAGGAAAAGGAAAAGGAAAAGGAAAAGGAAAAGGAAA
>NDXB01016327.1:40445-53968 GCA_002631895.1 Agapornis roseicollis
GGAAAGGGAAAGGGAAAGGGAAAGGGAAAGGAAAAGGAAAAGGAAAAGGAAAAGGAAAAGGAAAAGGAAAAGGAAAAGGAAAGCAAGCAAAATCCTCACACCTCAGACATTCAAAATTTGAATGTAGAAAGTTATTTTCAGAGATACTTTAAATGTTGCAAAACTCTGACAGAAGGGGTTACATCAGGAATACTTGTCTTTTTTTAGTTCAACTTTAAAGTATTAGGATGGGGAAGGAGGCAGCAGGTACCCAGTGTTGCACCAAAATAACATATCCACAAACATCTATGTGATATTTAAATGGAAAAGGAAAGAAGAAGATTTAATAGAAGTACCACATAAAATGGTGCACAGCTGCCATCGTAGCTTGTCAGCTAATACTAGAAGGTCAGAATAAGTGAGAGATAGAAGGCAAAACATTTTTAGTATTAGTATTTACTAATGCCATTGGGGAACACTATTGTATGCAATATTCAAAAGATCTGATTTCCACTAGCACTTCTAGTAAGTCCACTATTGCTGCATTCCATTCAGCAAAAGAATGCTTCCAGCCCTTAAAAACCTCACACATAACACCCTGGTCAGAAGAGGTCTCAGACAGAGGACCAGATCCCATCATGCCTTTGGTTTATTTCTTCATTTTACTACACCTATACAAACAGAAAACCCTTGAGTTAATGGTTACGTACTTTGTTATCACATAAAGTGTTAAACGAAGAGAAATGTAGTCATTCTTGACTAAGAATATTAATACATATTGAGCTTAATTACACAAGTTTTCACCTGAATGGGAGATTCTTACCAATGAGGTAATTGAGGCAGCACGCATTTAGTCTGCTCAAACAAGTTTTACTTTCAGTAATGAGAACTTGTCATCAGGAGTCAACAAGGATGGCACCAAACTGACTATACATATATATGCAAAGATGGAAGTTCCAAAAAAAGGTTCTCCAGGATTAGAGGTTAATATTTTAATGATCTCTCTTTAAAAAATACATAATCTTTTGAACAAGCTAATACTTTATAGATGAGAATCTTTAAACCAAGTGTAATTGAGCTACAGTGTTTCTATAGTGGTGACCCCTCATCCTGAATCTCTTTTAAGATTCATTGATTTCTGCCAGACACTCATTGGAAGAATTAATTTATTTATGAACTTGTCATTACAAGTCATTGATTAAGATGTCCTTCCTTAAAGATTTAATTATGCCCAAAGATAAAAGATTTGCTAATTATTGTCTTTTATCTAATTGAAGCTTTGTATTACAAATAAAGTTCAAAGGTTTAAGACAGTTGCCCTTTCAACTATTTGGGCAAAGATGAGAATTTAATTAGAGGGAAGCTATGTTCTCAGCAGCATCTTCAGATGTAGTCCAAAAGTCATTCTGGTAACAGAATTGATGAGCATTCTGTGTGCAGAGACCCCAGAAAATCTTTTAACCTTTTTTTGTCTTTACACATGTTTTCACAGCATTGCTCTTTGTTTTGGATCCATCAAGCAATTTGACAGTCTGACCCAGCTAGTGAAATACATTAAATCAAAGATTAAGTGTTTCCATGTTTCTTTTCCTCCAATTTTATTTTGCCTTACGTACCAACAGTAGAACAATTCCTAAGAGTGTGAGTTTTCAGGTATTCAGAAAAAGATAGCTGCAATAACCTCACTTGAGAATTGTTCTTAATTGAGGACTAGAGCCAAAAGACATCAATGTCTGAATATCAACATCTCCTAACAAGAAACAACTCAGAAAAACACAACCAAGAAAGTTTCTTTCTGTGTCATTAAACAAGCTCATGAAATTGTTGGCTCATTTCATAATAGCACAAATCAAGAAATGGACTTATTCACAGAACAGCAAATCCTAACATACAAATGACTTAATTTCCAAGCTTCCTAGGATGAGACCACATGTGCACAAACCTGAAGCACAAAGCTGCCCTGCTTGGTGCACACACACATCTATCAGTACCACATACAAATATCACCTGTGGGATTTGTACTTGCAAACAATAGCAAGAATCTCAGACTGTGTTTATAATGATAAGGTTTTGCACACAGCTGAAAATACGCAGCTCTAAACAGCTGGCGCATTGGGAAGACCCTGTTCCCCCAACAGTATTTACTGTTATATTACAGAGAATCCAAGGCTCAATTGACACTTCCAGTACACACACAGCATGACTTTATGGTAAAGGCCGTCACAGTCCCATTAGACACAGAATGATTGCTCTAAAACTATTAGCTATTCCAAGCAGGTATTTGATCATAATAAATACCCACTAGACTACTACCTAATGATATTGCTTGATGTGTATACATATAATTAAAACAAGTATAGTCAATCAATCCATCCATATAAAATCAAACTATAGTTTTGAAAGTCTCCTTAATTTATGATATAGTTTATAGGAATAGAATATGTAATATTTCAGTGAGTCAGTGTTCTGTCATTTTTTATTTCCCTTTTTGAAAAACCATACTGGACACTTGAAACTGTAAATGAACTTTGAATGCCCTTTACCAAAATAACTTTACTGAAATATTCTGGAATTCAAGTACTTGGCCCAAATTTCCTGTAGTTTATTACTTTTGAAAAGAACTAACAAAGTAAATTGCCATGCACACAGTGGAGCTATCCAGGCTGAAAAAGACAGACATTCATTAAATTACCAGATGATACATGAGCCATGTGAGCACTGCTGCAAGCATCAGTCATCTCCTATAGAAAAAGAAGCAAGATATAGAATCAAGGAAATGTATTTTGATCAATGAGTTCTGCTCAATAGTGTCAGCCACCAAAGTCATTCAAACAAGTCTGGAAAAATAGAATAGATCTGTAGAACGGGAAGCTTACTTAGTCCTACTTAGTGAATTACCACCTAGCATACAATGTTTGCCAGGTAAGTTCACACTGTTCCTAGCATTCAGAGTATCAAGCATCGGGAGGTTTACACTGTGCTGCTCACACTAGAATTGTCAATTCCTGTTCAAACCTACTAATAGTAAAAAGATACTTCTAAGGTACAGGAGCTGTACTTTTTACTGTTACAATTATAGAATTACACATGTATCTGCCTACAATTTTTTATAGTTATTTCTGGAAGAAATGCCTTGTGGCAAAAGCTATTAACCCCTACTTTGCAACTAAACTTTCCCAAAGTTAAAGCACAGTTTTCATTAGTACAATGGGACTCAAAATGGAATGGAATTCTATTGGAATGGATTTACAAAACTACTGAGGATGGTTATGGTTTAAATCTTGGGTTTCATCTACTGCTTTAGGATATAAGCTTCAATGCCCACCATCTTCAGAAGGAATTCAGCAAACTTTGCGTGTCACTAACAGTTGCTTAAATCAAAGCAGGATGAGATTTTCTTTTTTAAAAAAAGTTGGCAAAATGATCATGGGTAGGTGCATATTCCTTCACTTCTCACTGTACAGCTGAAGCAACTCTTAAGAGCATCTAATCAAACACCTTTTCAAAATCTATACTTTATCACTTTAGAATGTCATGGCACAAATAAACCTGTTTTAATTACTTGGCAAGCTCATATTCTTCTGTATCATTTCAGTTTTCACCCAAGTATAAACAACCAAACTGCTTATTCCTTATACTGCTTAGTGCATGTAACTTCTTCCATTTTTGCTGCATGCAGACCATGATCACAGATTAAACACTACATCCTGAAGAGGAAACCTGCAGTAAGAGTGCCACAGTGCCCATAAAAATCCCATATATACTTCAAGGTTGTGCCTAGCTTACTTCCAACAGAAAGGAAAACTTAGTTTTATCAATTTCTGCCTTCTTCCTCAAAACCTGACTATGATGTAAAATAAAACTGATGATAAAAAAAAGAAGAAATCTTTCCTCTCTATTCTAAATGGTGTTTAAATATTAATATTTTCTTTAAATGAAACAGTGGGTTATCAGAAGATAGAAATAAAAGCATTTGCTAAGACCTGAAAAACAATCATGGCAATTTACTGTAAAGCATTTGTCTTTGTACAAAAGACAGAACCCATGAGACAGTGATTTGTATGTGCTCCCCAGAAACATACCACACTGATCTATGCAAATACAATAATCTGTTTAAATAATATTTCCAATTAAAAACTATCCTGTTCAGTTTACTGTCGTGTTTTATTTTTTTTTACTTTCAAATATTCACACCATAACCAAATTTCCCCACTAGTGAAGCTCATTAACATTACTGATGCCAGGGCACGCTGATTTAGTGATCTCACCGACAGCAAGTGTTCACCTCAGTTTCTGAACCTGTTAATCAACTAAATTCTATCATGCATTACAAGCAGCCTCTCAGAAAAGAGTAGTATTTACAGCAAAATGTTTGATGAGAAAGTAAAACTAACCAGAACTAAAACACCTCAAATTTGCCTAAAAATAAATCATATGCAAAAAGGAGCAATTCCAATCAGTGATTTTTAATCTAGTAAGTGATCTTGCCAAGTGAACAGTACAGCGCTCCACCAGACAAGTGGAGTGGTCACCAGAAGCTAATGCATTATTGCTCTAAGTGCCTTTGTGAAATCTGTACGTAATGCCCCCACTGAAGTCAGCAGACAACCTGCCTCTTCCTTCCACCATACTAGAATCTGCACTCTCACATTAAAATACTCTCAAATTTCAGATTCTACTTCTTTTTTTTTTTTTTTTTCCTTCCTCTTAGATTCAAAATCTGGAAAGGATACATAGTTAAGCATGCCTGTAAGTTTTCCATCCTTGATGTTTTCATGCTGTTTTCAAGGTGATTTACTTCATTGTCTTAAGGGACTGAAAGGTAAGCATGAGGACCTAGTCCTTGCACAACAGGACCTGCTCTCAGAATAGAGTAGAAAAGGAACATGAAGTGTCCTCATATGGGAGAGAAGCTTGCATCTTGACAGATTTTTATGTGGTTTATTTATTTTCCTAAGAAAGCTGTAGTATCTGGGCATCTCCTACTTTATTTATAGGCATTTCTATAGAGCTCATAATCACAGTATCTGAGTGCCTCACACTATTTATGACATGCCATTTATCTCTAGAGGGTAGAATTCTCCTCCTTTTGGCTTTGAAGATGGCTTCTCACAGAGATAAGGTAAAATGATTAATGCCTGCTGTACTTGGCATCTTGTGACATGGCTGTTGGGGGAAATGTAAGTCTTGAACCACGCTCTAAAGAAGATTTGGGCTCAGTTTGATCTTTATTGGACTGTACATTTTTTCTCCAAATGTAGAATACATAGAGTCAATTTCCAAAAAGTAGGAAGAGAATGGGAAATTCCATAGAAAAATCAGCAAATGCAGCTTTTCCTCCTGCAGATGACTAAGTATCTTCCTTAAAGGAAACAACCTCAATAGTGTCTCCACATCAGCTGGATACTGCTCCAGAGGGTCTTCATTTCAAACATGTCTCAGCATTCCAGGGGACAATTTTTTTTTTCCAATCTGAGAAGGTCAGGATGTTTTCTAAGACGCTGAGAGAAAGGAAAATGAAGCATCCTTCACACTGACTGACACTAAGCAGTAGTTTTCCTAATTGGGATGAGCTCACATCTTCAGTGAGAGGATTCTGAATTGCCTTGATGAATTGAGTTTCTTTAGTCACACTGAAGAAAAGACTGAAATTTATCCTTTTATACAAAACATACAGAAAAACACAATCAGCTGATAATCAGCAAGTCTCTGATGATGACAACTCTTCAAAAATATATTTAGGAAAAGGAGTAAGCAGATACCACATCAAAGAGGTTATTTAAGAGCAGCATGAAGTTTCTCATAGCTCAGGACTATTTTGTCAAAACATACGTTTCAATTTCTGAACAAACTAAGTTTTTAAATGGAAAAAAAAAATATGTAAGTATGTACAATATATTTCAGTCACTAAGGAAAAGTTTTCTAATCCTAATTCACACCTCTAAGGATGCTACTGATCCTTAGAAGACCTTTTTAGCAAAGACTAGAGAAAGATCAAAGAAATAAAACCATCAATAACGGTAACTTAGATTTTTAAAGTCCTCCATTTTCCTTGGTTATATATATTCAGCATAGGACACACTGACCTTAAGCAGAACTGAAATACAAACAATAGGCACTTTCCCACTAGAGTAACTACTGAAAAATCTTTTCTCAGCATTCCCTTCACTGGTTAAATGAATTTTCATGGACTTTGCTGACACTCAAATTTCACAAACATTTCAATGATGAAGATTTCTAAAAGAAGGGCAACTGCCAAAGGACAAAATTCACGAGAACATAATTTAATTCTAATGATCTCTAAATAGATCAAAAAGACACACTATGAACAGTCACTTCCAGAAGCTTAGCACATGTATCTTCAGGAAGCGTCACCAGAAGTATATTCTGAGTGAAGTGGTGTCAACTTAGACAGATAAACATTATTTCTATAACATGACTCATTTACTAGCTGCCAGACACTTTCCCATCCACATCTTCTAGTCTGTTAGAAACAGGAGCATGATTTTTCACATCACTTATGCAGAAATGCTGGTTATAAAAGAGCTGAATTCTCAGATATCTGTTGAGCACTTAAGAAAAGTCTGTCTAACTAATCCTTCCAGTGTCAAAATAGGAACAGAGCTCTTGACAATTATTTCCATAGTGATGGGTGTGGGGTCTTTTGGAAATCAGCCCCAGGCTACAGGCTAAAAAGCATAAGGCTTCTTACTTTAGGAAACCCTCAGGGGTACCACTCAATTTGAAGAGATCGTGACTGTAAAATAAATTCCAAACAGAAAACAAAGGATAGCAAGTAACTATGATGGTATGCCCAAGAAATCACAATGCTTTCACAGCCATTCAACTCAGAAATATCACAGTATACAACTGGCTCAGATTCCTAAACATATTTGTCCTCCTAATATACCCACACATGGGGTACAAAGCACTGCTGATGCACAGAAGGTGGGGTTTTGTTTGGTTTCAAGTAGCCCAGCAGCAGAAGATCCCAGCCTTGGCCAAACATCTCACAGTTTGTGGCAGCAGAGTCCCATTTACCAGGCTACTTTATACACAGGCAGCCAAGGTCAAGCTTCATATCTGAACCCACTGTTCTTATCCAAATTAAGTACATAAATTGAAAGAATGGAAGGGAATCAAATGTAATCTTACAACCAAATAAAAAGAGAAGTAATTCAGCTTTAAACTACTGAAGATACATTGTTATGGAGTTTCGAAATTTAACATTAGAATGAGCTCAGTATTCCTTACTAGGAATTTAGTTCCTTAGCAGAGGGATTACCACATAAAACCATCTAGGTGAAAAACAAGAAAGCAAAGATGAGAGACACTGAAAGTTATAAAGATGAAGGGTAAATCAGCCACAATTATTTAGGATTTTTATGAGGAAAAGTTAATTGACAATATTACACATAATTCTATTCCCGTCTAGTTCAGAGAAAACATTTGTAAAACTACAAAGGTACATCAGAGAGCAGCAAAAATAATCCAGGTTTTTAGAAAATGATATAATAGTGGTGAAGATTTGCTGGGATGAACCTCCATGGCTTGAGAATGGATGAGTGAAGGGAGAAGGATTCAAATTCCAGTAAAGGCTGCAAAGGCAAGTGATGGACTCATGCAGATGAACTGTTTCTTAGTTGCCAAAAACAAGCAGCCATCAGCTGAGGCCAGGGAGATTAATAACATACAACAATTCAGTCGCATTTCATAAACTGTGATGGCACACAGCAAGAAGCCAAAGTGAGCAATAGATGTAAGCAGCATAAATCAGATCAAGGAGCAAGCTAACACACACAAGGCCTGATCTTCCTATTTATACCAGCACACAATACGAGGGAAAGCACTGAAATCAATTCAGCTCTGAGCATAGTTCAGAGAGGAGAACTGGACCTCTGAGGTTTGGGTTAGTTGGTTTTGGTGAGTGGGTTTTTTGGATGGGGGTATGTGTTCGAAGAACACAAATACAGGTGACTAGTTTAGGCATCACAGCAAAGGATGAGGTGCTGTGGGCTCAACTGCTGCATATCAGACAGATGATGTTAGTTGAACACTATTTCCTTCCTGTGGCGGAGGTTCTCAGAAGTACTCTACCAGATCCAGTGCTGGAGCCTGCATTTTTCTGGTGCTGAGCCTAGAGATAGAAGCAGTGATGTTCTTATGCAAGACTATGTAAGCCAAGTACTCAAATGAAAGCTATTCCAGACTGAGAAAGCTTGCTGGATTGCATGTGGGAAATGCACAAAAAAGGACACAACAATAATGGCAAATTTTTGTTGCTCTTTTGCAGATGTGTTGCTAAAACATGATGGACTTTGTTTGTACTCCTGTGAAAGCTCACTGCAGAGAGAACTGACAGGATGACAGTCCCTGTTGACATCCCTGCTATGCAATGCCAGTCACAACACACAAGAATACTTTTACAAGGCCTAACATGAGGCTTTGCAAGTGCTAAATTTTTATCCTCTAGTACTGAGGCGGGGCAAAGAGGGGAAAGGTATCTTCAGCCACTTTTCAAGCATTTTATGATGTTTCCAGACACTGCATGATAGTCACTAAGAGATTCACATTATCATAAAATTTACCTCCTCTATGGGCTGAAAGGCACTCCTCAATGAAATAATAAAAGGCATATTATTTTAACAAAAATGATCAGAAGATCATGTAAAGTTATATAGAGCATGCAAGAACATTGCAAATAATTTTTCCCAAGAACTTGAAAAAAATAACAGCAAAATAAAGCACTTGCACTTTTCCCATGATTTTTCACTTAAAATAATCCCTTGACAACAATACTTAACACTTGGCATCTCACACACCTAAGGCACAATAAGAACCCTAACTGGAGTTCTGGAGCAGTCCTGTAGGTTGATGCACAAATTCTTTGCAAAGAACACATAGAACATCCTTTGATTAGTACATTATCATGAACACTAAGTCACACTTGGGCAGTGAAGAACACATACACTGAATAACGTCAGTGTTTTAATGATGGGATGCAGTTTAACATTTCATCAAACCATGGTATTTTAGGTTAGGATACTTGAAACACTATGGAGAAAAGATGTAGTTTAAAACATGCTGTGGAAAACAAGTGATAAAGTGTCACCCTGACAGCAGTATCTAAGTTTCTCCAACAAGTTTATTTCCAGACATTTCAAAACCTGGCTCAAGGCCAAGTGCAGATCTACACTTACATTCATATAGCAAAAATACAAACTGCACAACACTTCAGGCCTGTTAAACTTTTCAATCAGAAAAGCAAAAGATATGCTTTAGTCTGACATAAAGACAAAACTTAAATTCAGGAAACACCTTGTAAACTCACAGGATAAAATATATTTTTCCATGAATGACCTCAGCATTTTATCCTTCCATGTTTTGGCTATGCAGTATCATCATCTGATCTCACAAGATCAATACCTGGGGTTAAATCTTTTTATGGGTTTCTCTGAGTCTAAACAGTCTTCCCAAGGCATTAAACTTGAGAAACATCAACTACACAGTAAAACTTTATTTTATGTAACAACCACGTAAATGAACCATATCTACTATTTTCCAGAACTGATATCGCTGAAAGCATTTAAATACTAAATTTGAACTAAGCAATGTTCTTATAACTACTTGACAGGAAAATGTACCATCTTTTTTATTACACTCATTTACCAGATTACAAGAAACCTAACAAAACTTCACACTATAGCTATTAAACACTCAAATGCTACAGATTCAGAGACGACATGCCAGATTTATACTAGCTTTCAGGAATGTGGGTACAATGATACACTGTGGTTTGAGACAGTGCAGTTATTCCCATGCCAACTATAAAAGACAACTGTGATAGTTCAAATAGCACTGCATACTAAGTGTTGAGATTCTAATGATAACTATTAGTAATGTAGTAAATTAATGCTAAGATTCTTTTTTAACTGCAGTGAGTAATAAGAAATGGATCCATTTAAGCTCATTTTCCTGTAAGTTAAAATGAATTCCACAGCAGCTACCATTCCCCCTTTAAACCATATCTCACCTCTCACACCACAGTAGGACAGTAGTGAATTGTACCCAGAGTATCCCAAGAAGCCAAAACTTCTCGAAAGAGTTTGCTGAAGAATTTTTACAATGACATGCTTATGTTGGTGCTCTGAGCCAGTAGTCTTTCCAGTTTTATAAGACAGCGTAATAAATTATGCTAGACTTTTCTTTTTTCCTTATTTCTTTAAAAATGGGAAAAATGATTCCTGTAGACATCCTGGGTCCTTTTAAGGACTCTTCTAAGGCTGAAGACAAATTTATTTTGAGAACTCAAGGCAACATGTACCAGCTTCCAAATCATATCAAATACCACCATTATGAAGATGTATTCTTAATAATGTTTTAGTGTCCTCAACAAAAGAAGGACATGGAGCTGCTGGAACAAGTCCAGAGGAGGGCCACGAGGATGATCAGGGGACTGGAGCACCTCCCATACAAAGACAGGCTGAGAGAGTTGGGGCTGTTCAGTCTGGGGAAGAGAAGGCTGCGTGGAGACCTCAAAGCAGCTTCCAGTATCTGAAGGGGGCCTACAAGGGTGCTGGAGAGGGCACCCTTGTAGTCTTCATCTGGGACTGTAGTGATAGGACAAGGGGGGATGGTTTAAAACTTAAATACAGGAAGTTCAGGGTAGATAAAAGGCAGAATTTCTGTACAGTGAGGGTGGTGAGGCACTGGAATGGGTCGCCCAAATAAGTGGTAAATGCTTCATCCCTGGTAGTGTTCAAGGCCAGGTTGGACAGGGCCCTGGGTGACATGGTCTACTGTGAGACATCCCTGCCCATTGCAGGGGAGGCTGGAACCAGATGATGTTAAGGTCCTTTCCAACCATTCTATGATTCTAGTACAAGTTTTTGGAGGTCCCATAGAACCTCTACTCCTTTTTGCTGAACAGAAAGGTATCATTAACTTCAGCAGAATTCAAGGATTGATAAATATCACATTTAAAGGTCATATGATTTATCAGGACCAGTAATACTTCCTTGACACCTGCCAAGATTTTAAAATCTTCTGATGGATCAAAAAATACCACTATGAAAAACTGATGTTCATTAACAACAGCTTTCCCTTCCATAGCCTCTCACTGTCTTAACCACAATAATCTGTTAATCCATGTTAACTTGATAATCCTAAATATATGTCAAAATGTAACCCAGAGGAAACCGTTTGGCAGTTAAAAGAATTAAGGTTCTTAGAATTATCTAGAAATAGAATTTTCATTAAAGGAAAAAAATAATCCACATTTTAGAAGTTAATTTTCATCTTTTGTAAATGGTGTGATTTAACTGTAAATTACATCACTGAAAATTATAACTAGTGCAAGTTGAAAACTCAAAAAGCTGAGTTCTGCCAAGTTACTGGCCTATTAATCCCATATAATCCGCATCCTTAAAATAACATCTTCAGAAGGATTGTGGCTATATGCATCTGTTCAAGCACTGAATATTTTACTATGTCTTACAGAAACACCAACACATTACAGAAATGTCATCTAGTGATGTTTTAATTCTTTCTGTATCTGACTAGCTGAAGACATCTCTGTTCCAGAGCAAAAGCTAGCAGGTAAACTAGCACCCTACTTCCATTCAACAGGCCACTGGAAGTTAGAATTTCAGGTAGGATAAAAGAAACATTGCTAGGTTCCAGAAGTAAGAGTAACAAAACATGCCACCCACCTTTTCGCATGGTACTTCAAGAGTGAAGTGGATGCAAACCCCAGATGTCATCCAGCTTGTTACATAGGTTGTGCTTGCAGGGGGGTTTCCTTGAACCATGCTGATAACAGCACCAGGATTTAATGGGATGCTTGGTAACATTATAACTAAGTGAAAAGGAGATGCCACAAAATCCACCAGGTAAATTACTGGTTCCTTATGCTCATTTGCAAATCAAAGACAAAAGTCTTGTCCACCAAACATATCAGAGGATTAATTCTTCTTCATGGACCTCCACCTTTTCTTGTTACAACAGAAAAAAACAGTGGGGCACACATCTAAAACCAACACAAATGTAACAAATCAAAGCAAACATAACTTACCAGAAGAGAATTTTATATCTTCAATTCACTTAAGCAAATAGCCAAAGGTACTTATCTCAGTGCAACTGAGTCTCTAAAAGTCATAGCACTTCAAAGATGCATGTCTGGACCCAGGAAAACATTTCTGAAGTTCAGAAATGTCTTGGAATTTGTGAGTGGACCCTAATTCTCACCAATGAAAGCACATTCCTTGCAGAACTATCATAGACATGGGCATTTAATTCCACTCAAAAGGACTCAGAAATCTAATGTACTTGCATATTAGGCAGTCCCTTTTTATATGCCTCTATTTTCAGTTTAGGATTAATGGTAGACAGAACAAAGTAGGGTCTGATACACATTTACACTCCTGTAGTGAAAAATGGTCTTAAAATGGGCATCAGCATAATTTCATTGTAACCAGACTCAAGGACTAAAGGTCAGTACCCAAAGATTTACATCCATTTTATCAACTCTCTCCACTCACAGAAACTACAAGAACATGAGAGTAACAGTGATGAAAAACTGGTTTTTTTATACAAATGCTACTAAAACCACACAGAAATCAGTAGAAAATTATAACTAATTTAAACCTAGCTGTAGAATTTTATGGTAAGGATATAATTTTCTGCTAAGTTTTATAGACATGCCCAGGAATAAACCACCAGGCCTCTATTGAGTTTTATAGGGCTTTTCTGTAAGAATTACAAACAGTGGTATTCAAATAATACTTGTGGATCAGTCTGCCAGCAGCCCTGAAGCTAAAACTGCATTGCATAAACCAGGCATTGAATAATTTGGGATAATGAACAAATTCATAAAAAGTCAGTGGCTGTTTGTCAGTAATCTGTGAACAGACAAAGTGGTAAATTCATTGAATAAAATATCCCAGCTGTGAATAGTTCACCCAGCTTTATGGCTTTGCCTTTAAGGGACTGCCTGAAGGGCTTATAACTCCACAGCATTCTTGCCAGGTAATTTGTGCAGCATTTTTTAGCAACAGTTAAATTAAAAAGCCCTTATGGGAAAAACTCAATGAATTTAATAGAGAAGAAATCAATATGGTTCTGCAGAAATTACTCCAAAACCTTCAGTTATATTCTCTCCCCCAGTCTTAGCCCTTTTACAGAGCACAGTATGGTCAAAACAGCATAAGAGAATCCTGAAGTGATTACAACTGCAGGGAGTCTCCAGGGAAAGCACTTGTGAGACCCTGTTAGAGTGTGTTTTGCACTTAGAAAACACACCTGGAACAGGAGGACAGAATGAAACTATGAGTGAGGCAGTTCTTAGAACAATCTGAGGATGTTGATGCAGTTTAACTAAGAACCAAATTACACCGATAGCTTTTCCAATAGCTTAGTGAAAGGAAAGCTGAAATGATTTTTAACTTCACATTTAGAATCATAGAATAGTTAGGGTTGGAAATGACCTTAAGATCATCTAGTTCCAAACACCCCAGCCATAAGCAGGGAAACCACACTAAACCATG
>NDXB01016328.1:0-33371 GCA_002631895.1 Agapornis roseicollis
GGGTCTGTTCAGCGTGGAGAAGAGAAGGCTGCATGGAGACCTCATAGCAGCCTTCCAGTATCTGGAGGGGGCCCATAGGGATGCTGGGGAGGGACTGTTCATTAGGGACTGTAGTGACAGGACAAGGGTTAATGGATTCAAACTTAAACAGGGGAGGTTTAGGTTAGACATAAAGAAGAAATTTTTTCCTGTGAGGGTGATGAGGCACTGGAATGGGTTGCCCATGTAGGTTGTGAGTGCTCCATCCCTGGCAGTATTCAAGGCCAGGTTGGACGAAGCCTTGTGTGGCATGGTTTAGTGTGAGGTGTCCCTGCTTATGGCAGGGGGGTTGGAACTGGATGATCTTAAGGTCCTTTCCAACCCTAACTATTCTATGATTCTATGAAAATTCAGTCTAACATGAGATATTAACCCACTTCCTATTATGGTGTACACATTGACAGGGGATGCACTGGTGTCATTTAAAGGATCTTTGAAGGATCAGCAGCCATTCAATGCTTATAAAAGAAAGCTTCCCTGAGGATAGGAAAGGTACCACCTTTCCATTCAGCAGAAAAGTGTTTTCAGCTCTCAGTGCCATTCAGTTTGCCAGCAATAGCACCTCTGTGCTACACACTCAACTGAGATACTGATTTATGCAGTAAAATCTCAGAGTAGAAAACAAAAACCCCTTCAAACCATATCATGGTTTTATCCAGCCTCAGGAACAGGCAGGAAGGTTTTACAGCCAGAGTTCATCTGACACATTCTTGTGGTGCATCCAAAATCCGACATGAATTCAGGTTTATCTTTCATAGCCAGACAAAAGAGTGGCTGTATTCAACAATGTGCCTGTTTGAGTAACCTCACTAGATAGGATGGGAGAAGCTCACAGGTAAATGCTCTAGGAAGCCTGAAGCAGTATTTGTACAGCTATTCTTATCAGAGACTTTGTTGACCCAACATCATCTCTATTGCTTAAAGATGCTGCTTGTGCTAATGCGCTAGACTGACAATTGTGGGCACTTGATGTTTGCTTATTCTTTGAACTGAGAGAAAAAGACAGCAGTAGGGAATGCTTCCTTCCTTTCTTTCATATTGAACCAGTGTTTTGGAGCTCTAACCAGCTTACCCTCCCTCTTCAGAGCACTGTAAAAACAGATAACCTCTTCCATTCTAGCAAGCAGGACCAGGAGAGAAACCACTTTAACTCCCCTCAGACTCCCAGTGTAACTGTACATATGTACACTGAATTTTTCTATCCAGACCAAGATCTGCACACTCATTTCATGCAGGGAACAGTGTGAAAGTCTGGCATCAGCTAATCACTCACCACCTCCTCAGGCTGTCATCAAAACCCTGTTTTAGTAAGACCTTGACCTAAAGCTGTGACACGTAGTTCTGAGCAGTACATATGCTTAAGCCAAGAGAAAAGAAACAACAGGAGAAGGAAAACTAAGAGAAGGGGATAGTTAGTAGAGACATTGCATTACTGAGACATCTGTTTGCTGCAGGGGCAGCAGAACAAGATAAGTTTGTGAAAATCCCCTTTGATGCTCAGGGTTGAAGCTGAAGAACCTGACAAGAGCTAGATTCTGGGGAAAATCCAATGAAAAGAGGTGGCATCCCCATTTGGAGTCCATCCAGTTCAGCACTCAGTGACAAGTGCAGCTCTTCAGCATAGATCACTCTAATTGCATGCTATTTATTGTGTAATTGCCCTATAAACAGACACACACATACAGCATAAGATAATTGGGATCTGTAATTATATGCAATTAGCAACATTCATTTCTCCCTGCTCTACTTATCCCTAATGAATGGCCTGTGCAAACAGCAGGCTTGGTACTGAGACAAATTGCTGTGTGACATGGGCAAAGGGAGCACCAGAGATTAACACCACTCATGGAGTGAGAAAACGGAGGAGTATCATGGTCTGGCACAAAAGATGAGCAGGTCCCCAAAGCATGGGGAGGGGTCAGAGGGACAAAGCATGGCCAAAAGATTCCAAGGGCTCAGACTTTGCTTTTAGACCTGGTTCCACAATGATGCTGGTATCTTTATGCATCAGCTTCACCACCTACAAGATAGAGCTCACATTCTCATCTTCCTTGAAATGGAGGTGGGATGTACAGCTGTTCTGAAGGAGCTAAGATACACTAACAATCCACAACTGGCTCTCCTGTATTAGAGTCCAGTAAACACCTCAAGATCCTAGTGTGTTCAAAGGAATGGGAGATACAACTTAAAGGTGTTAACACTGCACATGATGAGAGCAGCACTGATGTGTGGCCAAGGAACTTGTTCAGAGTTGGAAATCTTAGGGCTAGGCAAAGCCAGGTGTTTCTCACACACTGATAGCAGACCATAGGGGAACAGGGGATCCTCATCAAGTCAGGCTTATAAAACAAAGCAGTTAAATGTGGGAAAAAGATACTTGTGGGTGCAAAAAGAGCCCTTCTATACCCAACAGATGGAGAAAATGGGGTTTTCTATCCCTAGCAAGGAAACAGAGCTGGTCCCTGAGAGAATCAGAACTGCCTGTGAGGCACTCCAGCAGATCTGTCATACTCTAAATGGTGATGATAGTGGTGAAAAAATACCCATGTACTAAAGGAATGTGCTGAAAAGGGAAACCACCCAGCTGGGCTTCCACTCTGTGCAAATTCAGGCCATGGAATTATCTGTGAGGCTGCTTTCCTGCTGGCAAATGTAAGCCAATACCTTCTGGAAGAGATAAAGGCAAAGCATTTTTTAAGGCCCAGCTCTGCTGGGATGCTATATCCTCCCAGGAGGAGCTCAGCATCTCAGCTTAGAATTGCTCTTTTATTCTCCTCCACTATTTTCTTGCATTCCCAGCAATGCAGGTCATGTATTTTGACCTCCTAAGGCCCATCTTTGCTCTCTTTTCCTCCCATGTATCCCTCTGGACTTCACCAGAGTGGTGTGAGTAGAGGTGGCATGGCCAGGCTGCTGCTGCCTCAAAGAGACAACGCTCATCCTTACTTATGAGTATCCTGGACTTACCCAAGTACAGAACTGTATATGAATGGGTGCTGGAGGCAGAAAAGCCTCCTATGTGCAGTTCGTTTTGAAGAAGAAGATCTCTAAGAATTTAACATGAACTTCTGTTCTCTTTCGTTGGATCAAGGTCAGAAGATCCTGTCTCAGTGAGGCTGGCATTCCTCCACACACGCAGCCTGTGGCAGCCAAAGGCTTCTCTTTGTACTCAGCTGGTTTGTGCCCTTCCCACTGGTCAAAAAAGGCTTCTTTAATGAAATCTTCCATCTAACGGCAGAGTTCCCTGACACAGGCTCTCTTGAGAGATTTTAGAACAAGCAAAGGAACTTCTCCACCCATGCAAAGCAAAGGGTAAGCCATGGGTGGGTGGGTGACAGGCTCTGCTCTGGTAGCTTTGTATGATAGTAAAGCAACTCCTGGGAGATGCTTTCACTGCTTCTGATTCATCTCCTTTCCAGTGTGTGCTTGGCTTCTTGGACCTATATTTCCATGAGACTGCCTGAGTTTGCCTGTGCTGTACTCAGATATCAGCCTCACCTTCTCATCACACAGCTCTACTATGCATTTCATCTCCCCTTAAGTTGGGAGAGTCCCACATCTGCTGCTGTTGCCTTGGACCGCCCCATAAGGCTGCCTGGCCCTGTGAAGCACAGCATCACAGCTAGTGGTTTCATAGAATCATGGGCTGTAAGGGACCTTAAAGATCATCCATTTCTAATCCCCTGCCATGGGCAGGGACACATTCCAGTAGACCAGGTTGCTCCGAGCCCCATCCAGCCTGGCTTGGTGCAATCCTGGCAACACAGACAGCCATTGGCTCTCCCTGTGCCAAGGAGCCTGGCACAAAGTGATGTTGGCCAAGCATAAACCTATGGACCTGGAGGAGGGCAATGCTGGCCCTGCTTCAGCTGGAGAGCTCAGCTGGGTAATCACAGCAAGCCAGGCACAGCCTCTGTGCTCAACAAACACTATATTTAATGGAAGTAAAATAATAACAAGGTTTGCACTCCCTGTAGTTAGAAAGGAAAAAGACTGCCTGCACCTTTGGTGACTGGTACCACTAAGGAGCAGTGCTTCCTTGTTTTCTTGCCCTGGAGCATCAGAACTTTTGAGAACAGCAAAGACAGAAGAGAAGAGGGAAGAACTTGAAACAACTTCAGGCCAGAACCTTCTCACACCACCAGCAGCCAGACCTCTGCTTGGGGCTAGACAGGACATGAAGCAGGGCTGTATCCTACAGCTGCCTAAAGGCCCTCTCCACCAGCAGCATCCTTTTGACAGCATAAGGAAGAGGAGTCCATTTTTGTCTTTGGCATTGGAACAGCGCAAGGGACCTACTATGGATTCAAAGAGACCTAAGATAACATTTTTAAGCCCTCCATCGAAGACCAACAGCTGCAGCCATCAAGACTCTTCTTAAATTGCCATCAGACACTGAACTAGCCCATTATGAACAGGTTTTTGCAGCTTGTGTATATGGGGATGGATTCAGCTGAACACCTCTGTGGGCTGCCAATGAGTATTTTGCCACACTTCAGGAGACTCAGGAGCTTGGCTGCATGCATGGAAGGAGCAACAATTTCAGTGGCTTTTGCAAAACAAGCACAAGCCACAATAAAGATCAATTTTCCTTGTTCTTTCCAGAGCTGCACAACTCTCATAGCATATTAAGAATTAAACTAATCTGCAAATTCTAACAGCATCTAGCAGTAAGGGTGATTCTATGCAATATGGAATAGGGGCATGGGGTGATAAAGGAGGGACATGAAGAGATGCTTTATGTAACTTTTAAGCCTGGTCAGACAGGTTGTGCTGAAGCAGCTCCTTACATCCAGGAGGATGCAGAAACTGAATGAGTGCTTGATGAGGCCACAGCTTGCGCTGAACACTGCAGAGATGTGGGCAGGGACACATCTGGGGTGGAAATGCAAGGAGGCACCCTTAAAACTTGGCACTGTTTGGCAGCTCACTGTTTGCTCAGCCTTGGCAGTTGCTCCCTGTTTGGGTTGCTACAAGTATGGACAAGGGGATTAAAACCACTCATTTTGGAAGTCTCTTAGAGCTGAGAATTGGTACCATTACAATTGTGTCTCATGCTCCTTGGAGAAGAATTATAGAATCCCAGACTGGTTTGGGTTGGAAAGGACCTTAAAGCTCATCCAGTTCCAATCCCTGCCATGGGTAGGGACACCTTCCATTAGAGCAACTTGCTCCAAGCCCCTGTGTCCAACCTGGCCTTGAACACTGTCAGGGATGGGGCAGCCACAGCTTCTCTGGGCACCCTGTGCCAGCACCTCAGCACCCTCATAATAAACAGCAGTGACAAAGATCAGTGAGCTGGGTAAGTGGAAAGAAAGATGGAAGGTCAATAACATTGACCTGGAGGACAGTAGAGAGTGAAATGTGCCATGGCAAGTTCCAAGGCATATGGAATGAGAAGGAAGAGCGCACTTACTGAAGAAGCACAATGGGGTATGGAACACCCATAGCAGCAGAATCATAGAATCATAGACTAGTTAGGGTTGGAAAGACCTTAAGATCATCGCAGATTTAGTTAGAAAAGCAAGAAATGCTTCCCAGTGTGAGGTGTTTTGGTCAAGGAGATGACTGAATGGGACTAAACCAAACCCAAGCAAAGAAAATCAGTTTGGAGCCAGCTGACACTTGCTTCAGAAAATGGACCCTTAGATATCAAAGCAGTCTCTTACCTCAGTTCAAACAGACCCCGATGTGTTGTTTTTCTTAGAGCTGTTCATGAGCTCATCAAACGTTATGGCAGCATTAGTAATCATGATGCTTGGCTCCAGTTCTAATGTCCACTTGAANATGAAGTTTAACCATGCCAAGTGCAAGGTCCTCCACCTGGGTTGGAGCAATCCCAGGCACAGCTACAGGTTGGGCAGTGAAGAGATTGAGAGCAGCCCTGCGGAGAAGGACTCAGGGGTGGTTGTCGATGAGAAAATGAACATGAGCCGGCTTCAGTGTGTGCTTGCAGCCCAGAAAGCAACCGTATCCTGGCCTGCATCAAAAGGAGCGTGACCAGCAGGTTGAAGGAGGTGATCCTGCCCCTCTACTCTGCTCTCGTGAGACCTCACCTGGATCATTGTGTGCAGTTCTGGTGTCCTCAACATAAAAAGGACATGGAGCTGTTGGAACAAGTCCAGAGGAGGCCACGAGGATGATCAGGGGACTGGAGCACCTCCCATATGAAGACAGGCTGAGAAAGTTGGGTCTGTTCAGCGTGGAGAAGAGAAGGCTGCATGGAGACCTCATAGCAGCCTTCCAGTATCTAAAGGGGGCCCATAGGGATGCTGGGGAGGGACTGTTCATTAGGGACTGTAGTGACAGGACAAGGGTTAATGGATTCAAACTTAAACAGGGGAGGTTTAGGTTAGACATAAAGAAGAAATTTTTTCCTGTGAGGGTGATGAGGCACTGGAATGGGTTGCCCATGTAGGTTGTGAGTGCTCCATCCCTGGCAGTATTCAAGGCCAGGTTGGACGAAGCCTTGTGTGGCATGGTTTAGTGTGAGGTGTCCCTGCTTATGGCAGGGGGGTTGGAACTGGATGATCTTAAGGTCCTTTCCAACCCTAACTATTCTATGATTCTATGAAAATTCAGTCTAACATGAGATATTAACCCACTTCCTATTATGGTGTACACATTGACAGGGGATGCACTGGTGTCATTTAAAGGATCTTTGAAGGATCAGCAGCCATTCAATGCTTATAAAAGAAAGCTTCCCTGAGGATAGGAAAGGTACCACCTTTCCATTCAGCAGAAAAGTGTTTTCAGCTCTCAGTGCCATTCAGTTTGCCAGCAATAGCACCTCTGTGCTACACACTCAACTGAGATACTGATTTATGCAGTAAAATCTCAGAGTAGAAAACAAAAACCCCTTCAAACCATATCATGGTTTTATCCAGCCTCAGGAACAGGCAGGAAGGTTTTACAGCCAGAGTTCATCTGACACATTCTTGTGGTGCATCCAAAATCCGACATGAATTCAGGTTTATCTTTCATAGCCAGACAAAAGAGTGGCTGTATTCAACAATGTGCCTGTTTGAGTAACCTCACTAGATAGGATGGGAGAAGCTCACAGGTAAATGCTCTAGGAAGCCTGAAGCAGTATTTGTACAGCTATTCTTATCAGAGACTTTGTTGACCCAACATCATCTCTATTGCTTAAAGATGCTGCTTGTGCTAATGCGCTAGACTGACAATTGTGGGCACTTGATGTTTGCTTATTCTTTGAACTGAGAGAAAAAGACAGCAGTAGGGAATGCTTCCTTCCTTTCTTTCATATTGAACCAGTGTTTTGGAGCTCTAACCAGCTTACCCTCCCTCTTCAGAGCACTGTAAAAACAGATAACCTCTTCCATTCTAGCAAGCAGGACCAGGAGAGAAACCACTTTAACTCCCCTCAGACTCCCAGTGTAACTGTACATATGTACACTGAATTTTTCTATCCAGACCAAGATCTGCACACTCATTTCATGCAGGGAACAGTGTGAAAGTCTGGCATCAGCTAATCACTCACCACCTCCTCAGGCTGTCATCAAAACCCTGTTTTAGTAAGACCTTGACCTAAAGCTGTGACACGTAGTTCTGAGCAGTACATATGCTTAAGCCAAGAGAAAAGAAACAACAGGAGAAGGAAAACTAAGAGAAGGGGATAGTTAGTAGAGACATTGCATTACTGAGACATCTGTTTGCTGCAGGGGCAGCAGAACAAGATAAGTTTGTGAAAATCCCCTTTGATGCTCAGGGTTGAAGCTGAAGAACCTGACAAGAGCTAGATTCTGGGGAAAATCCAATGAAAAGAGGTGGCATCCCCATTTGGAGTCCATCCAGTTCAGCACTCAGTGACAAGTGCAGCTCTTCAGCATAGATCACTCTAATTGCATGCTATTTATTGTGTAATTGCCCTATAAACAGACACACACATACAGCATAAGATAATTGGGATCTGTAATTATATGCAATTAGCAACATTCATTTCTCCCTGCTCTACTTATCCCTAATGAATGGCCTGTGCAAACAGCAGGCTTGGTACTGAGACAAATTGCTGTGTGACATGGGCAAAGGGAGCACCAGAGATTAACACCACTCATGGAGTGAGAAAACGGAGGAGTATCATGGTCTGGCACAAAAGATGAGCAGGTCCCCAAAGCATGGGGAGGGGTCAGAGGGATAAAGCATGGCCAAAAGATTCCAAGGGCTCAGACTTTGCTTTTAGACCTGGTTCCACAATGATGCTGGTATCTTTATGCATCAGCTTCACCACCTACAAGATAGAGCTCACATTCTCATCTTCCTTGAAATGGAGGTGGGATGTACAGCTGTTCTGAAGGAGCTAAGATACACTAACAATCCACAACTGGCTCTCCTGTATTAGAGTCCAGTAAACACCTCAAGATCCTAGTGTGTTCAAAGGAATGGGAGATACAACTTAAAGGTGTTAACACTGCACATGATGAGAGCAGCACTGATGTGTGGCCAAGGAACTTGTTCAGAGTTGGAAATCTTAGGGCTAGGCAAAGCCAGGTGTTTCTCACACACTGATAGCAGACCATAGGGGAACAGGGGATCCTCATCAAGTCAGGCTTATAAAACAAAGCAGTTAAATGTGGGAAAAAGATACTTGTGGGTGCAAAAAGAGCCCTTCTATACCCAACAGATGGAGAAAATGGGGTTTTCTATCCCTAGCAAGGAAACAGAGCTGGTCCCTGAGAGAATCAGAACTGCCTGTGAGGCACTCCAGCAGATCTGTCATACTCTAAATGGTGATGATAGTGGTGAAAAAATACCCATGTACTAAAGGAATGTGCTGAAAAGGGAAACCACCCAGCTGGGCTTCCACTCTGTGCAAATTCAGGCCATGGAATTATCTGTGAGGCTGCTTTCCTGCTGGCAAATGTAAGCCAATACCTTCTGGAAGAGATAAAGGCAAAGCATTTTTTAAGGCCCAGCTCTGCTGGGATGCTATATCCTCCCAGGAGGAGCTCAGCATCTCAGCTTAGAATTGCTCTTTTATTCTCCTCCACTATTTTCTTGCATTCCCAGCAATGCAGGTCATGTATTTTGACCTCCTAAGGCCCATCTTTGCTCTCTTTTCCTCCCATGTATCCCTCTGGACTTCACCAGAGTGGTGTGAGTAGAGGTGGCATGGCCAGGCTGCTGCTGCCTCAAAGAGACAACGCTCATCCTTACTTATGAGTATCCTGGACTTACCCAAGTACAGAACTGTATATGAATGGGTGCTGGAGGCAGAAAAGCCTCCTATGTGCAGTTCGTTTTGAAGAAGAAGATCTCTAAGAATTAAACATGAACTTCTGTTCTCTTTCGTTGGATCAAGGTCAGAAGATCCTGTCTCAGTGAGGCTGGCATTCCTCCACACACGCAGCCTGTGGCAGCCAAAGGCTTCTCTTTGTACTCAGCTGGTTTGTGCCCTTCCCACTGGTCAAAAAAGGCTTCTTTAATGAAATCTTCCATCTAACGGCAGAGTTCCCTGACACAGGCTCTCTTGAGAGATTTTAGAACAAGCAAAGGAACTTCTCCACCCATGCAAAGCAAAGGGTAAGCCATGGGTGGGTGGGTGACAGGCTCTGCTCTGGTAGCTTTGTATGATAGTAAAGCAACTCCTGGGAGATGCTTTCACTGCTTCTGATTCATCTCCTTTCCAGTGTGTGCTTGGCTTCTTGGACCTATATTTCCATGAGACTGCCTGAGTTTGCCTGTGCTGTACTCAGATATCAGCCTCACCTTCTCATCACACAGCTCTACTATGCATTTCATCTCCCCTTAAGTTGGGAGAGTCCCACATCTGCTGCTGTTGCCTTGGACCGCCCCATAAGGCTGCCTGGCCCTGTGAAGCACAGCATCACAGCTAGTGGTTTCATAGAATCATGGGCTGTAAGGGACCTTAAAGATCATCCATTTCTAATCCCCTGCCATGGGCAGGGACACATTCCAGTAGACCAGGTTGCTCCGAGCCCCATCCAGCCTGGCTTGGTGCAATCCTGGCAACACAGACAGCCATTGGCTCTCCCTGTGCCAAGGAGCCTGGCACAAAGTGATGTTGGCCAAGCATAAACCTATGGACCTGGAGGAGGGCAATGCTGGCCCTGCTTCAGCTGGAGAGCTCAGCTGGGTAATCACAGCAAGCCAGGCACAGCCTCTGTGCTCAACAAACACTATATTTAATGGAAGTAAAATAATAACAAGGTTTGCACTCCCTGTAGTTAGAAAGGAAAAAGACTGCCTGCACCTTTGGTGACTGGTACCACTAAGGAGCAGTGCTTCCTTGTTTTCTTGCCCTGGAGCATCAGAACTTTTGAGAACAGCAAAGACAGAAGAGAAGAGGGAAGAACTTGAAACAACTTCAGGCCAGAACCTTCTCACACCACCAGCAGCCAGACCTCTGCTTGGGGCTAGACAGGACATGAAGCAGGGCTGTATCCTACGGCTGCCTAAAGGCCCTCTCCACCAGCAGCATCCTTTTGACAGCATAAGGAAGAGGAGTCCATTTTTGTCTTTGGCATTGGAACAGCGCAAGGGACCTACTATGGATTCAAAGAGACCTAAGATAACATTTTTAAGCCCTCCATCGAAGACCAACAGCTGCAGCCATCAAGACTCTTCTTAAATTGCCATCAGACACTGAACTAGCCCATTATGAACAGGTTTTTGCAGCTTGTGTATATGGGGATGGATTCAGCTGAACACCTCTGTGGGCTGCCAATGAGTATTTTGCCACACTTCAGGAGACTCAGGAGCTTGGCTGCATGCATGGAAGGAGCAACAATTTCAGTGGCTTTTGCAAAACAAGCACAAGCCACAATAAAGATCAATTTTCCTTGTTCTTTCCAGAGCTGCACAACTCTCATAGCATATTAAGAATTAAACTAATCTGCAAATTCTAACAGCATCTAGCAGTAAGGGTGATTCTATGCAATATGGAATAGGGGCATGGGGTGATAAAGGAGGGACATGAAGAGATGCTTTATGTAACTTTTAAGCCTGGTCAGACAGGTTGTGCTGAAGCAGCTCCTTACATCCAGGAGGATGCAGAAACTGAATGAGTGCTTGATGAGGCCACAGCTTGCGCTGAACACTGCAGAGATGTGGGCAGGGACACATCTGGGGTGGAAATGCAAGGAGGCACCCTTAAAACTTGGCACTGTTTGGCAGCTCACTGTTTGCTCAGCCTTGGCAGTTGCTCCCTGTTTGGGTTGCTACAAGTATGGACAAGGGGATTAAAACCACTCATTTTGGAAGTCTCTTAGAGCTGAGAATTGGTACCATTACAATTGTGTCTCATGCTCCTTGGAGAAGAATTATAGAATCCCAGACTGGTTTGGGTTGGAAAGGACCTTAAAGCTCATCCAGTTCCAATCCCTGCCATGGGTAGGGACACCTTCCATTAGAGCAACTTGCTCCAAGCCCCTGTGTCCAACCTGGCCTTGAACACTGTCAGGGATGGGGCAGCCACAGCTTCTCTGGGCACCCTGTGCCAGCACCTCAGCACCCTCATAATAAACAGCAGTGACAAAGATCAGTGAGCTGGGTAAGTGGAAAGAAAGATGGAAGGTCAATAACATTGACCTGGAGGACAGTAGAGAGTGAAATGTGCCATGGCAAGTTCCAAGGCATATGGAATGAGAAGGAAGAGCGCACTTACTGAAGAAGCACAATGGGGTATGGAACACCCATAGCAGCAGAATCATAGAATCATAGACTAGTTAGGGTTGGAAAGACCTTAAGATCATCGCAGATTTAGTTAGAAAAGCAAGAAATGCTTCCCAGTGTGAGGTGTTTTGGTCAAGGAGATGACTGAATGGGACTAAACCAAACCCAAGCAAAGAAAATCAGTTTGGAGCCAGCTGACACTTGCTTCAGAAAATGGACCCTTAGATATCAAAGCAGTCTCTTACCTCAGTTCAAACAGACCCCGATGTGTTGTTTTTCTTAGAGCTGTTCATGAGCTCATCAAACGTTATGGCAGCATTAGTAATCATGATGCTTGGCTCCAGTTCTAATGTCCACTTGAAGACATCTGCCAATGCTAGGTCCTGCTTGCCTGTGCCATTTTATTGTCCAGTTTCTCATGCACGTAATCTGATTAGACTGTGGCACATGAGATATGCAAAGTATTGCTCTGTTGCAAGGATAATTAATTTCCTCATATGATTTTGAAATCATTCGTACACTGTTTTCTCCTCTGTTTATAGACTCCAAGATTTTAAACCAAGCAGGCACAGGGTAATTCATCCTGACCAACTGTTTAAGCAGGCTGACCAGGCTGTTTTACCAACAATTTGATTTTCAGACCAGCAACATCTGTTTGAGATCCACTACCTGTAATTGCTCTTGTTTTTCCTGGTTTTCAGAGTCCATCGCAAGAAGCATCCCAACATTCAGATGCAGATTAGAGCATATTCAAGCTGTCAACAGGCTGTGATCTTGATCTGGCACCACCATTTGCATGAACGTTGGAGGCAGTGGTGGTAATGACACAAGTGCCTTCCCTTTGCTGCCATAAAGCTAACTACAGACTTTCCATTGCCACCTCAGTGTCCAAAGAGGATAATGCATTTTTGGTGTTGCAGGAAAACTGGAAGAACTAAATCACTAAGGCCAATCCATAGTGGGAATAAACACATCCATCCATTCCAACAGGAATTTAGAGACATGGGGTGAAATCTTGGCTCCCTTTGGCACAAGCAAGATACACAGTCTTTAGCTGCAAGCAGTGGTAAATCCAGCTCTCCTGCAAGGACACATGGGATGATCACTACACCCAGTAGTGTAGTGATCTAGGACTAGAATATGTGCTATCAGTATATCGTAAAGGATATGGTGTATTTGCATTTCTGTCACTAGCAGCCTTCACCACGATGTGTGAAATGAGATATTGCTAATGCTATTCATCTGCAGTGGCAGCAATCTTTTCCCAGCTGTGCAGGCTGGCGCTGTAATTACAAACACTGCTTTTTTACCCTGTGTGCTGACTGCTCACAATCACCAGCCACTGCCACTTGCTTTTCTTCAGTTCCTTTCTTTAATGAGGAATTAGCCTACACAATGTTGGACCCAGGGTGAATACAATGTTCACGTGGATACCTATGCCATAGCATTCAATGATTGTAAAAGCTGCATTAGCTGAGTTAAATTATTAGGAAATATTTCCTGGTGTATGAAGTGGCAGCTGTTGTGGCAACTGCTTTGGGAAGAGAGTAAATCTCCAGGGTCACACAAAGGATGAGAAAATGCAGCATAGGTCCTCGCAGGAGAAATACAATTCACCTCATAAATAGCTCTCAGGCTTGAAAACTAATCTTAAACCTACATGTTTCAGCAGGCATAAAAAGCCACAAAACTTGAATCCAGGGCTTGGAATGATTAGATATAAGGTTAGATATAAGGAAAAAGTTCTTTACTGTGAGGGTGCTGAGGCACTGGAATGGGTTGCCTAAGGAAGCTGTGAATGCTTCATCTCCGGTAGAGTTCAAGGCCAGGTTGGACAGAGCCTTGGGTGGCATGGTTTAGTGTAAGGTGTCCCTGCCCATGGCAGGGGGGTTGGAACTGGGTGATCTTAAGGTCCTTTCCAACCCAAGCCATTCTATGATTCTATGACTCTAATCTCTGCAAAATGCTGGCACAGTAACGCCCCAAGTGCTGGCTCCCCATGTGATGGTATATGAATGTAAAAGGAGTAAGTCTTAAGTCCTGATCTTGCTTTGTCCATGTGAAGAACACTTGGACAAACAGCCACAGCCACTTTGTCTTCCACAGAGTCAAGCTAGATGACATGTACCCTTGTTCTCCTGCTGCCCCACCATTTTGCACATGCAACCAACAAAACTAGTGAATGAAAATGCTTGTGAGGATGGCAGCTTCACTCAGACCTCATTTATGTTCAGAGTGCTGTAGAATGATTTTGTGGACCTTCTTTTTTAGCTTCATATTTATATGCATATATTTGATCTCTTCTACTCTTAAAATACTATCTGAAAGGCTAAGAGATATTAATGTGAAGATAGATGGCAGATCTGAGATGAGCTACCAACACTGCCTTGTCACCATCTGGGTACACGAACATGAAATTGAAATGTAAGTTTAAAGCAAAAATCTGTTTAAATTCTTTCAGATTTGCCTCCCCAACTCTTACAGACAAAGATACATGGCAATAACTACACAGACACAGCAGTTTAATTCATCTCTTCATAAACAAAGTGCACTGGGATGCTCCAAAGACAACACATCAAGTTCCCTGTAGAAACTCAGAGAGGGGGAGATGACTCTCAGGGGTCCCTTTCTGTTCCCAAACTCATTGCCTCCCAACAGTAAAGCTGAGACAGGCTCCTGTGTTGCAATATGAATACACTGTGCCCAACTGCAGACTTTGAAGGTCTCTGAGAAGTTTCAGCTAGGAAGGAAGGAAGAGGTTGTCCCAGCTGCACAGAACATCATCTCCTCCACTCTGAGCAGCATTGTAGATGCAGTTCAATATCACTCACAATGCTGGGATCTTGGCTTGCTCATGAGGCAGGAGGGATGCTGGCTGCTGAACTCATTACAGCAGGTGCTGATCTCTGGGGAATTTCCTCCCTAAGACCTCATATTTAGCTATAAATGGAGAACAATGCAAGCCACACTTAATTTACTGGGCATTTGCTTGGTCTATTAGCTGGATGCCTTCTGTCTGGACAGATGAAGACCACCCAGGATAGTACAGGAGCTTAACCAATGCTTGTTTATTCTTCATTATGCTGGATTGTGCTCAACATACTGCTGTGGTGGGCACTGATTTCATCCTTCAGCTAAGTTCTTTCATATTGTCTTAGGAGATGGGCTGGGCTGGATGTAGGTGCAATCATCCAATTGTAGAATCAATCAGGTTAGAACAGACCTTTAAGCTCATCAAGTCCAACCGTTCCCCAGCACCACCAAGTCCACCACTAACCCATGGCACTGAGGGCCTCATCTACATGGGTTTTGAACACTTCCAGGATGGTGATACCATTACTTCCCTGGGCAGCCTGTTCCAATGCCTGACTAGGCAAGCTTACACTGAGCCCCCAGCAGCAATCCACTTTCTTGCTGCTTGATGTGTAATAGTGCCCATTAGCTGCTTTGAAGTCTCTGGTGAGAGAGGAAGGTGATGTCAATAATCCACAGGGAATTTTGGAACCAGTTGTACACATAAGTCACTTTGTGGCTGCCAAAGAGGAACCCTGTTGCCAGCAGGACACACACGGTTCCTGCTCCTGAATCAGCACCATCAGCTCCTGAGGTGGACAGGGAGTGAGGAAATCTAACACAACCAATCCACCCTATCTTGAGATGTCACCTATGGACTGGGTCATCCTTTTATGTACCTGCCTGATATACTTCCTTGGTGGTGGTATTTAAATTAACATCTCCTGGGATGTCAGCCTCCCAAGACTTGAGGAAAGGAGCAGTAGGCTGGATCTTAAACACGGGGCTTACATTAAGAGCACAAGAGGTGAATTTTTGAGGTGAATGCTCCACTTCTGCTGTGGCCTTTTCACGAGAGTCATAAATTGCGCAGCACTGGAGCAGTTTAAAATAGTTGTGAAATCTCTATCCTTGGAAATACAACTTGGCTGGACAAAGGGCAAGCAACCCAACTTAAACTGGCCCTGCTTTGAACAGGGGTTGGGACTGGCTGATTGGAGTCCCTACTAACCCAAATTATCACATCAGGATGAAACAGCTTTTGAAATCTGTGTCTATTCAAATGCTTGAATGTAGGCACCTAAATTTACATTCCTAAACTTTAGCTACATAAAAGTGACCAAAAGTCCCAAAACCATTGATGTAAACGGGCTCTATTTTCTTGTAAAAACATCACTTCTTTTCAGTGCTTAGCCTGTCTTTGATTAATTCTTCTGAGCTTTTCTTGTAACTTTACCCACAAGAGATGACCAGAGAGAAAGGCTTTTAACAAAGGAAAGAAAACCACACATCTCCTCCTCCTCCAAACACACAACCCACAGCTAGGAATTATAAATCCTACAGGAGTATCCAAATGGCCCCATACTTACAGCCTTTATGTTAGGTATGGGCAAACCAGCATTAAGACCTTTACTCTTTCTGGTTGATTCTACAGCTGATGTTTTAAATTGTATTTGCTTTGAGATAAGATAGACTGAGTGTAGCCTGAGATCTGATTTCTGTTGTGGGATCAATGTCTGGATGAAAAAGCCAGCTTTATTCTTTAGCTGTCATCCTAAAGCGTCCTCACTTAAATCCTGTACCGGGCATAACTGGAATGAAATGAGAGATCTCTGAGAACTGAAGAACAGCTGGTTATGCTGGTAATGCATTAGTCTCCCTGAGACAAGCACATAAGCTGACCAACAGCATTTCATCAGTTGTGTAAGATGGGGAATCTTCAGAACAGCACAAGGGTGAAAGTCTTGAGTGGGGATGAAATGAAATTAAATTAATTTTAATTGGTTTTTATTATATTTAAAAAAAGGCTCCTACCTTTTCCCTTTGGGTCAGGTTTTTGCCTGCTCTTTTCCATCTCTGCTGCAGGTTGTAGTATGCCCAGTCCTGTTTTCTCCTCCCACTTCTGCTGTAGAGGTGAAGCAGGGGATGGGACTGTTTCTCTGCCAGGATGTTACATACACACAGCAGGTTCAGTTATAGAACCATAGAATGGCTTGGGTTGGAAAGGACCTTAAGACTATCTCATTTCAAGCCCCATGCCATGGGAAGGGATGCATCACACTAAACAATGCCACCTAAGGCTCTGTCCAACCTGGCCTTGAACACCACCAGGGATGGAGCATTCACTGTGTGCTTCTTTGGGCAACCTGTGCCAGTGCTGCACCACCCCCACAGTAAAGAACTCATTCCTGATATCTAACATGGACTTCCTCTGTTTCAGTTTAAACCCATTCCCCCTTTTCCTATCACTATTTTTCCTGATAAAGAGTTCCTCCCCAGCATCCACCCATTGTACTTCTTCTATGGATTAAAGCCTAGGTTGGGTGGACTGCCTTGCCAGGAGTCACCTTTCTGCTACAGCAGCTGTAAATGGGGCAGGAAAAACCCCATCGCTTTTTTCCAAGCTAAGCAACTCATTTAGGTACAGCTCGAGGACTCCTTTAAAGTAATAAATACATTTTTAATAAGCATATTTCCTCATTTGGGGCACTTTGGGTCCACATACGGATGTAATTTCATATGCAGAGCATGGCTGTGAGGGTGCATCTGAAATGCCTGGGGACATTCCAGATGGGGATTGCTGGGTCTGCAGAGAAACAGCCTCCCATTAGAAGGGATTTAGTCTGAATTCTCTCTCAAAGATGAGGAAGAGCAGAGAAGCTGGAACAGCCACAGGGTATCTGGTAGTGATGCTGCAGTGACATAGCTCAGTGGTCCATTTACCAAGGGTCTCCAATAAGATTAATATCAATCAGTGCCCTGTCAGATGAGGGAGACAGTAGAAAGGGGTTGGCAGACTCCAGGTATGATTATCTTGTCTTCTCATGCTTCTTGCCTTTTAGTAAATAAACCTAATAAGATGCTGGGCAGCAATTCAATCTGTCACGCTTCTCACATCAGAATAATTCAGCCAGAAATAGAAAGTGTTCAGCCCCCATTAGAGGCAGTGCCCTAAAGAACAGCCTGATTTCTTTGGTTTTTGGCTCGTAATTCATTTCACATCAATTATGCACTGCCAACAGAAGTAGCTTCGTGCCAAGCTGTGGTCTGCTTTTCTCCTAGAGACATCCGAACCGTTTTACTTCTGCTCAGGCTGCTTGTTGGCAGATTTCCACTGGCAGCAATGGCTCAAATACATGAAGAAGTCACACACTGCACTTTGCTCCCAAGTTAATTCCCTTCATGGCAGAAGGTCCTGGCTTAGTTCTCCCCAAAGTCTTTTCCTCTCATTAAGAGGGATGCTTGTTTTGCCTGGCCTTGCTTTTCTCTGAGCACAGGCAATGTATTTGGAGCATAAGGTGACTGTCCCACTGACCCTATGGCCACCAAAGTGACCACATGTGCCCTAACCCTCATTCCTTGATGCCCAGGTTCCATGTTCACTATATATATCCACATGCTCCAATGCTGGGTTGGAAATTGCTCTAGAGAGAGATCCTCTCTATATTGCCAGGCTGCTCCTACACCTCTGTCTCTGTGGCTGCATTGTCATGGTAATGTGTCTGCTTCAAATGAAAAGCAATCCTTTCTTTTCTAATTTAATTACTGAATGAATTCTTCAGATCGAATTCCACATTGCTCTGCTCTTGGATTGCCCCTAGCACAAAAGATGAAACATTCTAATACCTGAATTGCTCCTGGTGTCAGAGATAACACCTACAAGAGAGAAGCAGGGCAATGGGCATTGTCACTCACATGCAGACAGCACTTCTGAGCTGATGTGCATAGCAGAGGTGAAATGCCCTAAACGACACTCCTGTTGCTCAGCTCACTACCCACTGTGATGCTGTTCAACTTTCCCTAGCTCTCATTACACAGTGCACCTTCTGTATCCAAGTTTTCAGACCTGGAATTCAGAGCCCATGCCAGAAACTGCTCATTCCATGCCATTCGAACTGTTGCTAAATTATATTGAATTTGTTTTATTCCATCATTTGCAAACACACAGGGGGAGCAAAACAGGTTTTATTTCTCTCTTCCCACATTGCCATCATCTGTCCCATTTTGAAGGCTTTGTTGCAGGCACACATGGAGATCTTTGTTTGAGGGAGCCGTCAATAGCTGCTATCTTGGGAATCAACAAAGGCAGGATGAAGCTGGGAGGTTTCAGTCTTGCGTGGAGCTGGAGTCTGAAGAGGAAGGCACATCATGAAGAGGTACAGATAAAGCTGTGCCTGCCCAGTGCATCCAGGATCCTAAAATGGTTCAAAGTGGAAATATTAACCAATACAGTCATCACGCTAGCTGTCATTTCTGCCTTTAGCAAGAACAGGAGATGAATCATTCCTAGTGCCCAGGGATGGGGGGGCTGCAAAGCCAGTCCCTGATTGCTCTGCAGTAACAGGAGTGTGCATATGTTTACCAAAGGGGACCCAGAGAGGCCAGGCTGCTCCAACCCAGTATCTTTGCCCTCTGGAGCAGGGAAATGGAGCTGAAATGGGGCTGGAAAGATGAGGGAGTCACTGGAGGTGATAGGAAGGCTCCCAGCCACTTAGCATTTCCCAGGGGTAGTAAAGCCCTCAGGTATTCGCTGCAGTGGGGGAGGCAGCTGCTGATAGCAGGACTCTGCACCAGGAGGCACCAGGACTGCTCTGCTTTGAAGAGCTGTATTTGATTACATTGCTGCATAATAACATTACCTGAGTGCTTCCTTTGCTAATACAGTTTTGCCTGCCAGAGGAGACAAAGTGATTCTTAATCACACTGATGTAACAGTTCAGGTATCAGTAGGTCACTGTGTGTTATGAACCATGGCAGTGTTCCCTTCACATGTATTTTTGTGCTATTCCACCTGCAGGAGGTTGTAAGTGTCTCTCCTTTCTGATTTTCTTGCTAATGTTGTTTTCTGCAGAGTCCTAGATGTTGTGGCTGCCCTATCCCTGGCAGTATTCGAGGCCAGGTTGGATGGGGCTTGAAGCAACTTGCTCTAGTGGAAGGTGTCCCTGCCCATGGCAGGGGTTGGAACTGGATGAGCTTTAAGGTCCCTTCCAACCCAAACCAGTCTGGGATTCTATGATACAGGTCTTCCTTCTGACTCTGACCAGTGATAAAAGCTTGACCTTACCATCATAAAATGTTCCCAAGAGTGGGAAGGCAGTGATATCTTCCCAGTGCTGATGGAAATCAGCCTTGCCTTGAAGCACAATGATGGCGTTATCTCCTAATTATTTCCTAATGGGTATCATTTCACATGCAAATCCTATCCATACAAACATTTAATCCTTTTAAAAAAAACTGAATAAGTGACAGGGTCTATAATTTCCAGCTGTAGCATCACAGCAAGGTGTCATGAGGCACTACGGTGGCTTCAGCAGCCACTGTTCTAATGTGCCTGCACACTGCATGAAGCCTTGCCAAGATGCTTGTGGGCATTGCTGCAAGTACAGCCAAAGCTGCCAGGGTTCTCAGCAAACAGTGAACCACACTCCGCAGGCATTTGCAATCCATGGGGCAGTTATAAAACAAAATTTTCTTCAAACAAGCTCATTCAGGAAGTAAAATGCAGCTACAAAACTGTAATTGAAGTGCTTGAGGAACTGAAAAGGGTCCCTGATATGTATCAGAGGAAGGGGGTGACCACTAGAGATATGACAATTGCAGGTCAGGCCAATAAGTGACAGATGCCACTGACCACATCTTAGCACAGGGCTAGCATAGGACCCTTTGCAGACATCCTATATGCTGTCCTTGTTCAGGCTTTGCCTTTGCAGAAGTAAAATACTTACACCCATCCTTCACTCATTGTTGTCCCCATCCCCATCTGGCACAGTCTTAGAGCATTATTTGGGAACTTATGGGGAGACCTACTTTTTCCCATTCACCATTTCTATCATCACCCTCTTTCCCATGTCATTGAGAAGCAGGAAGAAGAAAGAAGTAACCCAAAGATGTGATATTTGGGTAGGTATGATGCTGTCTTCAGCATCCTCCAGCTGAAAGTCCCCAGCTGACAGCATCCTGTGGGCTCATTCCCACATCCCCAATGGGGATGTGCTGGTGGTCTGCTGAGGATGCTGTGGAGGAGGGAAAGGCACCATTCAAGCAGTTGTTTGCAGCTTTCTGTCTATAATCAAGGGGATTGATTTTAAAAGGTTGAATTAATATTTAAATAGGTTTGTTATTTAGAAAAAAAAAAAAACCCTCATCTTCCTCAAATACAATATTTTAATGTGACAAGCACCAATTCTAGATATTCATGTTCTTCTGCCTGGTGATTCCTCTGTTGGTTCACAGTGTGTATGAATCAGTACAGCTCACAACTGCACCTCAGGCTCATGCTGAGAAAGGCAAGAGAAGGCTCATACCAGAGGGCACTGCTTTCTTTACCTGGGCTGGGAGCCTGCCCAGGGTTGGCAGCCTTCATCTGCAATCTGTCAGCATCAAATCCATCAGAACCAGTCTGCTTTCTCATTATTAAAGTACAAGCAGCAGTAGTTTGGATATTGCAAGAAATAAATCTCATCTCTGTCTCCCAGGAGATTCCTCTAAATGAAGTAACCCATCCTGCAAAGGCTTTACCAGTGACAAACAGAGCATGCCTGAGGTTGAATTAAACCCAAAACATACAGACTGACAAGAAAGAGTATCTTGGACTGGTTACAGGAATGTAAAAAGAGAGAAATCAAAGCACAGAGACAAAGGAATGAAAGAGTAAAGCCAAGAGACAAGTTAATTTAAGAGATAGGGGCTGTAGTGATAGGATAAGGGGTAAAGGATTCAAACTCAAACAGGGGAAGTTTAGATTGGGTATAGAATCATAGAATAGTTGGGGTTGGAAAGGACCTTAAGATCATCCAGTTCCAACCCTCCCTGCCATAAGCAGGGACACCTCACACTAAACCATGTCACACAAGGCTTCATCCAAACTGGCCTTGAACACCGCCAGGGATGGAGCACTCACAGCTTCCTTCTTTGCTGTTAGGGTGGTGAGGCACTGGAATAGGTTGCCCAGGGAGGTTTTGAATGCTCCGTCCCTGGTGGTGTTTAAGGCCAGGTTGGACGGAGCCTTGGCTGTGACATGGTTTAGTGTGAGGTGTCCCTGCCCATGGCAGGGAGGTTGGAACTGGATGATCTTAAGGTCCTTTCCAACCCAAACTATTCTATGATTCTATGATTTTATATAAGTGGCTTCAGGCTGCACATCACTGTGATTGCAGGAGTAAATGCCAGAGTATAAAGCAGGCTGCTAAGGAAACCTTCATCCACAACAGGATCTGGGAGAAGGAAAGTTTGCGTGGAGCCAGAACCCAAATCCATGGGATATCTGTAATCAGGGGAAAAGCTAAAAAGTCTTCCAGATGGCAGGAGATGGCAAAGCAGGCTTACATGTTGGGAAACCTTGGGTTTGCTGCCAGCTCTGGCCCTTCTAGGCTTGCTGCTTTATACAAAATTAAAGCATGATTGAGCTCTGCTCACTTCAGTGTATTGCCTGGCTTTCTATTAAAGAGCAGCAGTGGAGAAGCCAAAGTACAAAGCTTTATGAAATAAAGATGGTTGCTTCAAAACCAGCCTCGAATAAATAACAGCAACAAATTACTGCTTCAGAGACCTGTATATTAGCCCATGTAGGGACAATTTGGTGCCTGGCAGTTCAACCCTTCATGGATCTGCCGTGTCATAGAATCCCAGACTGGTTTGGGTTGGAAGGGACCTTGAAGCTCATCCAGTTCCAACCCCTGCCATGGGCAGGGAGATCTTCCACTAGAGCAGGTTGCTTCAAGCCCCTGTGTCCAACCTGGCCTTGAACACTGCCAGGGATGGGGCAGCCACAGCTTCTCTGGGCACCCTGTGCCAGTGCCTCAGCACCCTCACAGTAAAGAACTTCTTCCTTACATCTAACCTCAGTTTCCCCTGTTTAAGTTTGAACCCATTCCCCCCATCCTACAATCCCTGATACGAAACCAGAACAGGCATTTTTGGGTGGTCCTGTGAGAGAAGGCAGGACCTGCTCTCTCATGTTTTGAAGTGTTTTCTTCAAGGCAGGAGGTGAGCAGTGTTAAGCACGGCAGAGAAAGTCATCTTCCCCATTGGTATTCTGTTTATTCTGCAAATAAATCTATTTCTGAAGCCATTGGTGGGATGCTTTTTATCTCACTGCCTCTCCTCTGGCCTGTCCCTGTCGCCTGTCTCTGTCTCTTCATAGCATTCAAACCCCATGGACCTCAGTTCGTGGTCTAAAGGGCATAGAGCAGAGAAAAAGCCAAGAATCAGAGATAAGCCTGATTATTGTCCTGTTTCCTGGCCACATTGGTATCATTTCTGTATTCTCTCCCTCCTAAAAAACCCACCATGTCTCAGAGGATGCACATTAAGGAGAAACACAACTGCACAGCAGGCACTGGTGGAAGCTATTTTTATGTCAGGGTTAAAAGAAAAATGAAAGGAGCTTAAATTTGCCATTTTCTTCTTCCTTGTTAAAATTCTTCACAAAGAAAGATAATTTTACATGGACAAAAGAGAGGAGGAAAGCCTGCGAAAAACAGCTGTTCTCTTTGCACATCTGCATGAAGCATGCATTCAAACCACAAGATATTCTACAGGGGCAGCCAACCCAGACATAACCTGAGGTCCTGGGAGACATCAATGCAAAAATACTTTATCATCCTCTGTATTGGAAAGTGGTTACTTTACAACCTAGAGACACTTTATGATGGCCTTGCATTGGAGTTTATGTTCTCTAAAGTGGTCTTGCTGCTTAGCTGGAAAGCAGCCCAAGGAGCTGAACGCTGGGTGTGGAGCATTAGCCCCATTTAGCCTATTGCTCCCAGCAGAAAGGAAAAATGATAGTTTGCCAACCCCCATCTCATTCTTAGCAATGGGCAAGCATTAAGTAAAAAATAATCACATTAACTTTACAGCAATGCAAGGCCTAATGAAATAGTTACTATATTTAGAGACAGACTCCTATGACTGAAGTATCACAGCTTGGCTCCCCAATCATGTAGCTAGTTACTCCAGCTCAGAAAGCTTTGGAGTAAAGCCTTTTATTCCAATAGCTTCCTAAAGCTCAGTCCTATTCCTATGCTACTTTTCTACTTACTTGTCCTCTCCTAAAGTGCTGGTTGTGCAGCATGAAATACCCCCTAAACATTTTCCAGCAAGCTTCCTGCTGAACATATTCCTGCCCTTGGGACTCCCTGCAAGCCCCAGTCCTGCTAACTGAACCACTTAGCCCTTCTGCTCTGCTAACAGTGCTCCGCCTAACATGGTTCTGCCATTTTCAGGTAAAAATAATGCCTGTCCCAGGTGAGTAGGTCTCAGCAGATCAGAGATCAAAGCTAATACCTCCTCCTGGGCCGTAAATAGCCCATGAAACCTGCTTCTTCCTAGCGAACAAATGGGTAGCATCAAATGTAGTATCTCTAAGTGAGCAGGAGCTTCCATTCATTACTTCTAATAATTTATCAGTCTACTTGGGAAACAAACTTATATGTGAAGATAATTGAATATCTGAAGCAGGCCTACAAGGGTGCTGGAGAAGGACTCCTCGTAAGGGACTGCAGCAAAAGGACAAGGGATAATGGGTTCAAATTGAAACAGGGGAAGTTCAGGTTAGATATAAGGAGAAGTTCTTTTCTGTGAGGGTGGTGAGGCACTGTCACAGGGTGCCCAAAGAAGCACATGGTGAATGTTCCATCCCAGGCTGTGTTCAAGGCCAGGTTGGACAGAGCCTTGGGTGACATGGTTTAGTGTGAGGTGTCGCTGCCCATGGCAGGGGGTTGGAACTGGATGATCTTAAGGCCCTTTCCAATCCAAACCATTCTATAATTCTATGACTCTACGATATCCCAATCACTGGTAGAGATACATTGGCACACATTTGGGCTGGTAGGAATAGAAAGTTCTTAAAAACAGCATTCCAGAGCTAGGAATGTCTCTAAAATACACAGTCAAGGTGTGGAGGTAGTGTGGCTGATACACCTACTCTGGCTTGAAATTGTAGTGTAACTGTAATTATATCACTGTGTCCAAATACTACCACTGCTGTGACCACTCCAAGTTCCCTCCAGGCAGCAAATACAACAAAAGAAGTGGTAAAATATTCATCATTATCTTTTATTGGTCTTTATCCTGGACAGTCCCTGTAAAGGTTGATTTAGGGCTAGATCTGGGGTCCATGTAGCACACTTTTTGGTGCTAGGTGTATGAAGCAGAAGGTGAATACCTCAAACAACTCTGGAATAGATACACTTAGTAGATACTGAGGTTTATGCACCTGTACTCTTTGTAATTTAGCCCTGATTGTTTTAGTTAATGATGTGATATGATCTGATTGTTTGCAGTTTATATAATTACAGCAGCCATTGCATCTTCATTGTTCAAAGTGCTTCCATGTGGGAGAGATTATTCTTGTGACTGACACAATTTGTTCTTCCATGACAAGTCTTAATTGAAAACAACAGCAACAAGAAAAGCTAAATATAGTGTGGCTGATGTAGTGGAAGGAATCATATGTGGGCCACTCAGATGCACGATTTCAGTGCACTCAATAATGTAGTATACGATGCATTAGAGCAGGAGCAGGATGCATTGGTGCAGGGGGAAGATTACTTATTTAAAGAATAACTACACTTGGAAGCTGCCATGGGAAAGGGCAAAAATACATGCACCTAGTTCTAGGTAGCATAATTTAGCCTCAAATCTATGGCATGTGCCATCTCTGGTTGCAAAACAATGTCTTAAGACAGTGGTAAATTGTATCACTAAACCATCTTAGAATGGAGCATCTGCCCACAAGAACAGGGTAATGATTTATGTAGTTACACATTCGAGCTGTTGCCACACTCAGTAAGGACACCAGTTCATCAACACCTCTCCAGCTTTCTTCTAATGCACCAATTTCATTTTCCTACTGCATTAAATTGTCAGCTATGTTTCCCATATATAATATCTTTGGAGAAAATTAGTTTCACTCACCATAAAATGTCACGTTAATTACAAACAGAATTAAATGTAATATGCATTTGCTTCCTCTGGTTCTGCTCATGAGGCTGTGCTCAGTTCACAAGTTTGGGTTAAAAAAGCACATCTGATACCACAGAAGTGTGAAAATTAGAGAAGCTTGTTGGAACATGGTTAGACTTTGACCCCTGACAGTGCACCAGTAGATCTTATCGTCTTTATGGCACCTTTTCTGAGTCTAAAACTGACTCTGGAAAATGCCATGTGAGAATGTTCTTGCCAGTACTGCTTCTGGTAATAGCAGTGCCACTGGAAGTAGTCTGTGCTTCAAACTAGGGTGGGAGTACCAAAGGAGAAGAATCCAGAATGGCAGTCAGTACACTTTGTCCTTCCTACCAGCAAGGTCACCTTCATCTCTTTCTATGAAGGATTTCAGGGACTGACTTATTCATATTCATAGTCCATGACGGGGGATTAGAACTGAATGATCTTAAGTTCCTTTCCAACTGAAACCATTCTATGATAGCCTCACCTGGGAAATTTAGCCCATAGAAACTCTGCAACCACAATTCATGCCTGGTCAATCTGATCCATCCTGCTTTGACATGCTCATTCATTTATTCACTCCTAGATCACATCCCATGGTCAGAGTCTGGACATGTCCAATTGACCAGATTGGCAACAGGCACAGTCACAGCCCCATCCCTTTCCATTGCTCTGGACACAAACATGTATTCTCTGTGGAGAAGGACTGCTTACTGCTCTTATACAGGTGAGGTGTGGCAGAGAATCCATTGAGGAAAACTGTGCCTTTGGCCTCAGATCCTGCATCCACGTTCTCGTCCAGGTACATATATTTCTTCATTTTTATTTCTGAAATCCATAGCCACATGAATGGTAGAGGTCATTAATAAAGGATGAGGCTTTTGCTTACACATTACAGAATCATCCTTTGTTTGTAAATGCAATTAGGAGACAAGCTCCTTTACTGTGTAGCTTTGATTCTTTCATACTAGTGAAATTTAAGCAAGTATTTTTCCCTAATAGAAGAAAGTAACTGGGAGCTACCAAGTGCACAAGAGCTACAAACTTACTGAAAAAAAATCCCACCTTAAACAAGGGAGATTTAGTTTAGGTATCAGGAAGAAGCTCTTTCCTGTAAGGGTGCTGGGGAGCTGGCACAGGGTGCCCAAAGAAGCTGTGGCTGCTCCATCCCTGGCAGTGTTCAAGACCAGGTTGGACACAGGGGCTTGGAGCAACCTGCTCCAGTGGAAGGGGTCCCTGCCCGTGGCAGGGGTTGGGACTGGATGAGCTTTAAGGTCCCTTCCAACCCAAACCAGTCTGTGATTCTGTGATTCTATTTCACATGGCTGACACGTGACATTGACAATTGGAAGAGGCATTGTCCAGCAAGAAGAAAAGGCAGAAAAACATGCCAAGTCACACAAGGACTTGCAGCTAGTGTAGCAGTTTAGGCTGGAAAAATAAGCATGTGTTAGAGCACAGCCTTCTTAGATTTGTGCATATTTCAATTTATAGAAGAGCCCAGACAACCTCCCCTATTGGCCACGCTGTTTCCTTTCAGTCTGCCTTGCGGTTTGGGGTTTTCTTTCTTTGTGTTTTCAACATTTCCATGTAGGTTGACAATGGAAAAACCCACTTTGGTCACCTTACTTTCTCACCAGCCACCTCCTGTGTGAGCCAGCATAGCCCCACCTCCTCTAGCTTATACCGGGCTGTTTTGCAGCACTGGGAGCCAGCGGACCATGCCATGCAGATAAATGTTTGCAGGTCTCCATCAGTGTCTTTGATGATCTGCACGAGGAGGTTGGTGACTGACTCAGACTGGGAAAGCTCAATGCTTTTTTGGTGGTGACAAGGAAACAGGACTCAGAGAGGTAGAACATTGCAGTGGTGGCTTCCAGCCTGTTCATCACTTTGTCCACTGCAGTTTTTTGACCCTGTGGGAAAAGCTGGTTTATGGGATAGAAATATGGGTGATGAAGACCTGGAAGATGTCTGTAGCTGTCTCAAAGGGGCCCACACTGCAAGCTTAAGAGAATGGCAGTACGCAAGTTCTTGCTTACACAGCTGTATTAAAAGGCAGAGCTAAATCTTCACTTGTGTGATGCCTTGGAAGCTGGATGAAGACCATCCTCTTGCTTTTACAAGGTCAGCCAAGCACAGCTAGATGACAGTGCCCACTGCCTGTGGGGATGCCACAAGAGCAGAGTATGGAGCAGCACTTTGGCAGGCTGCTGCTGCTGCCACCCACTCTTTAATGTCAAATAATACAGAAAAAGCCACTGGTTTTATTCTCAAAGCCTGTTAGACATACTTCTCAGTGTCAACACAACCTGAAGCACAGGGAGAAGGGATGAGATAAGCAGAGGACAAGGAGGATGTTGTAGTGTCCTTGTTAATTCATAATCTCAGTTGTGACCACATCCCTTCTTTTCCCTTAGCATGTTTCTTTGCTCACATGACTATTGCTGTTTGCTCTCCAAGTGACATCAGGATGTGAGGCTGTTTGGAAGGATGTGAGCAGTGAAACCCATCCCCTCCCTGCCTCTTTGACCACAAAAAGAGGAAAGTTGTGGTTTATGCGCTTGAATCTCCTCTTCAGAGGCTTAGTGAAGTGCCTGTTGTAGACTCTTCGAAGGACATATGCATCTGTATGTAGAAAGGTGAGGTCTTTGCAGGAACTAAATACACTTTTCCTCTCCCTCCACCCCTGTTTTTAGTTATTTCATTCCCAGAGCAAAGAAATGGCAGGTGGTTTCACACCACATATGGTCAGCTCATAACGTTCGTAGCCACAGAACTAATATCCTGCCATCAGCAACGTACTTTCTTTGGGTCAGATTTGGAAGGTGATATAATCCCCAATGAACTGTTGGAGGGAGGCACACAACAGTTTATCTGCCACTCTCCTCCTCTGGCATCACAGTGGTTACGGGCAGTATTCGGTTCCTCTTTGTGTGGAGCTCACATAGCTCTGAGCTGAGATTTCTCACACTTTCTGTCAATTGGCCTAGACCTGGTTTCTGTACAGGAGGCCATGGCAAGATGGGGGAGCAGAGTTTTAAAAGCCTGTATTAAACTGTCATCCCTCCACAGCCCAGTTGCAGAAGCGATGGTTGACAGTTCTGTGAGCTCCACTAGAACAGAAGTGCAGTGTAAATATGTGATAGCTAATAGAAGAATTATTAAAATAAAGAGAGATATCTCTGGAGCCAGACTGAGAGAGCTGGGCTGGGTCAGGCTGAAGAAGAGAAGGCTCCTTAAGGGGAGACCTGAGGGCAGCTCCAGTGCCTAAAGGGGCTGCAGGAAATCTGGAGAGGGGCCTGGGACAAGGGCCTGTAGGGACAGGCCAAGGGGAATGAATGGCTTTAACCTGCCAGAGGGGAGACTGAGATGAGCTCTTAGGCAGAAGCTCTTCCCTGTGAGGGTGCTGAGGCGCTGGCACAGGGTGCCCAGAGAAGCTGTGGCTGCCCCATCCCTGGCAGTGTTCAAGGCCAGGTTGGACACAGGGCTTGGATCAAGCTGCTCTAGTGGAAGGTGTCCCTGTCCGTGGCAGGGGTTGGAGCTGGATGGGCTTTAAGGTCCTTTCCAACACAAACCATTCTATTATTCTATATCTGTGGTAGAGAAGGAAGAGGTTAGAGGTCTGTGTCATGCTCCAGCCCTCACATCACATCACATCACATCACAGCAGTAAGGAAAAGTGACTCTCAGATAAGCATGTGCATGTTGCAAAACAGGCATCACTGAGATAATACACACCAGGGCACCCTGTGCCTGTTGGGAACCCAGTGGGATACACAGGGAAGGGTTGCTGTCCTTTGAGGCCAGTTCTAAACTCACAGGGAGACAGCTGGGTGCATCATTCGCCTCCAGAGCTGAGTCACAGCACTGCTCCTTTCTCCTAATACCAGGGCTTGGTGCTGCCCTCCCCAAGCACAGTGCTCTGGTTTTAGTGGCTTGTTGATCCATCGCTCAGTGCAAACCTGGAGTTTGACTGGTTTGAATGGTAATTTTTGTTTGCCTTGAATAGCCTTGCTGGAAGATAAATCTCTTGCTAGCAGGGCTGTCTGGAACATATGAGCTTCCTCAGCGCCTCCCAAGGCAGTTCCCAGGGAAGAAGCAGAGAAGCAGAGCTAACTTAATTAGCTATCAACTAATGGCAAATAAACACATCCCACAATGAGCAAACTGCATCTCCAGGCCTTAGATCCCCTTGGGCTGCTTTGCCTGCAAATTGTAGAGGAAAGAGAGAAGCCAAATTGGCCATCACTCAATTTTCTGATCTGGGAAATATCAGCTATGTTCTTATTTGATCTTGTCATAACATTTCTCTGTATGAGGAGCAATATTTGAGGAGGGACTTTTGGATTTGCTGAAAATGTTTAGAAATTGCTAGGGTTTGTGGGAGCAACAACGGATCAAACCCCTCTTTTATTTGGTGAGCTTATGGAGAGCAAAGGTAGGATGTGAGTATGGGCTGAGTGGAGAGATTCTGTAACTCAGCATGGGAAAGGGAGTCTAATCCATGTCCACAAAGGCAAACAGATGGAAATACAGTTTAGACAAAACCTGCATGAGCAGAAGGCAGGGACCCATCTGGAACAGGAAGGGGAAGATCCAGGAGTAGCATTAACTGATAAGCTGCCTTTAGTGCCATGTAGCAGTAGTATATTTTATGAGCCCAATAAAGACTCTCAACAACCCTCCCAAATGGCAGCTGTAAATGCCACCAGACAGAGATGTCTTTTTCTGCCTGAAATAACCCTATGCTGTAAAAGTGCACATATACAGAGAGCAAACAAAACATGGAAGTGCAGCCCCAGCCATCAGGAAATCCTCAGATGCATGAAGGGAAGCAGACTGTGCATTATATCACTGAATGCAAGGCAAAATATAATCCAAAGGTTACACACAACAGGGAAAGGCAAGTAACATCCTTTTGCTAAGCAGTGCTAGGGAGGATGTAGATGCATGGGACAGCACAGACAGAACTATGGGCTTGATTTCCACTTCAACTGTTTCATAAACCATAGAGAAGCTCTGCTTCCTTTCTCCTTTTCCTCATTCAAGCTTTGGGGAGGGCACACCTTGCCTGGCACAGCTATCAATGAAATGGGTCACCAATGGGTTGGAAAAGCCCTCAGGGAATCTGCCTCCCATGGAATGTGCCCCTGTTGTCTGGGTCACTACCTGCTCTCTAGAGCATTGCCCTCAGCTCCTGCCCCTTGCTGCCATTGCACTGACCATGGAGGTAAGGGCTGGAGCATCTGATGTCACCAATAACCATGGCAGTCACAGATGTAATCATAGACTGGTTTGGGTTGCAAGAGACCTTAAATCTCATCCATTTCCAACCCCCTGCCGTGGGCAGGGACACCTTCCATAATACACTTCAAGTCTGGACATTCCCAAGCCACCCAATGATGACAGTGAAGATGGAGGCTCCATGGTCATTCTCGCTCTTCCTAAGCCATCCTGCTTTGGTGCTTCTCCTTTACTTCTGGGTTCATAGGCAGGTTAACCTTTCCTCCTGGTTTATCTCCTTCAGTTAGTTTCCATTTCAATAAGCCTTGTCACAGTCTTGTTTGTTCCTTTTGCATGTGGAAAACCATTTCTCCAGCCGATCCCACTGTCAGGTATGTGCTATTGCCTGGATGGTTACACTAACAGTACATATGAGGCATTTTCTGCACAGTAATCCACACACTGAGGAATAGCTCTTCAGGAGCAGAAACATCAGGGAAAATCATTGCAGATTTGTTCTCACACCTTTTCTGTGCAGATCTTACTCATATCCAGCTCTTCTCCACCTTCTAGCACTGTCAGAAATAATGCAGCCCAGTGTCACCCCTGGAACAGGGCAGACTTGTTGTCCTGACACCATGCTTCCAGGGGGAAATAATATCTGTCTTTCATGTAAACAGGTGAGGATAAACAGAGCTCTTTGAACAAATCTCAGCTGCTCCAAACAGCAATTCTCACATAGTGGCACAGATATTCATGGGTCACAGGTACCCTCTTATAATTGCAAAGTAGGAAAACAGACCCATAGAGTCAGATCTGTATTCTTATCGTTATCTTTTCACCAGCTGAGCATCCAGATGAGGTGATGTGTGAACTACTCTTCCTGAATCACACCTGGCTGAGCTGAAGCAGATCCATTGAAGGGGCACTGTCAGGATGCCACATGCATTGTGCAAGGAAAGGCTGAGGGAGCTGGGCTCCTGTACCCTAGGGATAATAAGGCTTTAGGGGGTTTCTCACTGCTGACTTCAGCTACTTTCATGAGACAAAATAGAACCAGGGTCCTTTCATGGTAGGGAGAGGATAAGAAGCAATGAAAGCAAGTTGTAGAAAGGGAAATTTTGGCTGCATGTAAGCAAAAACTTTCTTCCTTGTACCATAGAATCAGTTTGGATTGGAAACAACCTTTTAATGTTCCCTTTGTTGCCTCAGTCTCTACTTCTTATCCATAAGCTCTCAACCTGCTCATTGCTTTTCTTTGGAAACAGCTCTTCACACTCTACACATTTCTCTGAGGACCCTCACTAGCACCTAGTCCCTATAACCTTGGTATATCACCCCACAGCTTGTCACAGACAAGCTTGGTATTATCCCCCTCTCCCTTCAACCCTATTTGAAAGATCTGTCAATGAGCCCCACTAGCTCAAGAGCAAAGACTCTCTTCTTCTTTGAGAAAGGTTAATCCCATCTGATGCAAGATGGTGCCATTTAAGCCATCCCATTATCCAGAATCCCAAAACTGTGGTCGTGACACAAGGCACAGAGCCATGTGTTAACAGACTGGGTGCATCTGTTTCTTCTAATGTTGCTGTCCACAACTAGAAGGAAAAAGGTAAAAAATAACCTGTGCTCTGCATTCTCTTACCAACCATCCCAAAGCTATGGAGGCTTTTTTGATCAGTCATGCACTGGAAAGGGTGCCCAGGGAACCTGCAATATCTCCATCCTTGGAGACAGATTCATAGAATCATGGAATAGTGAGGATTGGAAAGGACCTTAAGATCATGCAGTTCCAACCCCCCTGCCACGGGTAGGGACATCTCAGACTAAAATAAGATAGTCAAAGCTCAGCTGGACACAGCCCTGAGTGATCTGATCTAACTGTGAAGACAGGGGAAGTCATCTCAGACAACAATTCAAGGTCCACACCAGCGAAAGCCATCCTGTGAGATCCACTGGGACAAAGAAGGACAATGTCAAGCCTGGAATGGAGTGAAGACAATGACATTGAGGGCAAAACCTCCATCATATAATTCTAGTTTAATCAGTCACCCAGGGCTACAATGATAATATTATGATCTAAGTTAGAATATGAGCACGAGGTGGCTTCAGTGTGCACTCGCAGCCCAGAAAGCAACCGTATCCTGGCCTGCATCAAAAGGAGCGTGACCAGCAGGTCGAAGGAGGTGATCCTGCCCCTCTACTCTGCTCTCGTGAGATCTCACCTCGAACATTGTGTGCAGTTCTGGTGTCCTCAACATAAAAAGGACATGGAGCTGTTGGAACAAGTCCAGAGGAGGCCACGAGGATGATCAGGGGCTGAAGCATCTCCCATATGAAGACAGGCTGAGAAAGTTGGGTCTGTTCAGCCTGGAGCAGAGAAGGCTGCGTGGAGACCTCATAGCNTCTCCCATATGAAGACAGGCTGAGAAAGTTGGGTCTGTTCAGCCTGGAGCAGAGAAGGCTGCGTGGAGACCTCATAGCAGCCTTCCAGT
>NDXB01016330.1:0-15043 GCA_002631895.1 Agapornis roseicollis
GTCCTTCTTGAACTGAGGGGCCCAGAACTGGACACAATATTCCAGATGCAGCCTCACCAAGGCTTTAGCTCCATGGAGGAGTTGGAAACAGGGTATGGGGAGAAGAGCAGGGAAGCCCTGCATGTGCCTTGTGCTGGGGCAGAAGGGGCTCACCAATTTTCCTTGCTCCATCAGACCTCCGTCATTAGAAGACAACATTGCATACGCAGAACTGAACCAGAGGCACAGCCGCTGCAATGTCAGGGAGTGCCTTTGTCCAGGAGGCAGAGGGGTGGCAGAACCAGATGGGTAAGTTGCCAAAAATGCATTCCGGGGCTTGGCATGGGATCTCTGTCTCAGCAAGGGCTGGAAGCAGAAGGGCTGAGAACAAGAGCTCTGCTGGACAATCCTGTGCTGTGGGCACTTTATCCTCAGAGACATGAATCTATTTCTTTCCCCAAGCCCTGGCAGCTGTTCCTATGCTGCTCCTGTGCTGCTGAGGGCATGCACAGATGCTGCTCCAACTTGGGGAACAACCAGGAGGCCAGATGGGAGTGTGACAGCTGTGCTGGCCTGGCCACCTGTAAGCATCAAAGCACCCAGGTGCTCCTGGGCTGGGGCCAGAGGCCAGGCAAGGCCTGGCAGGGGGTGCCTGGTACGGGCTTGCCGGAGCCTGTCTGCTGCAGGAAGGCTGGGGCACTGCTCTGATCTACCCTTCCCCAGGGCTGAGAGCAAAGCCCTTAATGTTCCTGCTTTCCCTTGCAGCCTCCAGGGACAGCTCAGAGCTTGCTGGTTCCAGCACTGCCGGCCCAGTGCCATCAGGACCATGCCACAGTTGCCCAGTGTGGGAGGGCAGCAGCCGCTCCAGCCACCCTGGGCCTGACCAACAGTGACAAACGCAGTGCACTCGTCAGACCTAGACACCCTACACATGTCCTAAAAGGCTGCAGGAGAGAAACCGAGCACCAGGAACACACACTGAGAGCAATACCTGCAGCCAGCCAGTGCCAAGGCTGTCCCAAGGCTCCCCATCTCATGAGACCTGCAGGCACAGCACCACCAGGCAGCAGCCATTGGCGGCATCCCATGGCTCTGCACCACTGCAGAGAAGCAGGAGCAACAGAGCCGGTGGGCCCATGTGGGTGCGAGACCGCTCCTGCTTGCAGCATTGAGGCCAAGCTCCCTATGCACTGCCCAGAAGGTGCTCCCAGGGCAGCCACACACCAGCAGCTCGAGCTGGGAGGAGCCCCCAAAGACAGGCTGCACCCAGGCTGTCCCAGTGCACACCAGCACATGCAAGCCACAGCCGCAACACCACAAGACAGTGGCCATCAGCATGATCCCGTGGCTCCAGAGCATGACAAAGAGGCAGCGCCTCCAGATCCACGGGGCCTGTGCGGGTGCAAGACCACTCCTGCTTGTAACTCCGGACCCAAACTCCCAACACAAGGCCTGGACACCTCAGTGGGACCAACCGTGTTTCATCTCTGAATGACCACTGTGATCCCACTCTACTGGCACAATAAAGGCGGCCCTTCATGTCTGGACTGCGAGATTCCAGGCTCCTTGGTTGGCTTCCTCCTCCCAGAAAGCAACATGTTTGTTTATATGTAGTGAGGAGGTAGGCACTGAGGGAATTGCCACAGAGAGCTGACTTACGGAAAGTTTGTGATTCTTTAAGAGAACCCTGATGGACTAATGCAATAGATTATGTAAGCAGATCAAAGTAACATGATAGAGTTTAAATTACACCAGACTTTCAATGCCTTGACAGAGTAACTGACTGACCAATGATGGCACAGGGAAGCTGTGAAGGAAGGGTCTCTGCTTGTGCTTTAATGTCCTTATGAGTCAAGGCTCTTGTTAATCTAAAATACAGCTGAGTCTGAACCACACACAGGATGATAAACTCCAGTGTGATCGTGATGACTGTGCTGGGCATAAGGGCTGATTTGTTCTTCAGCTTTTTAACCTGTGGGAACACAAATGCTGAAGGACTGATTCAGCTGAAATGCTTATCTGTTGAGAGGAATAGGTGTGATGGACTTGCTCCTCTACGAAGTCTGGCAGTGATTGGACTGATGGATGGCATAAGGAACCACTAGTGATAGACAATCACTGAAGTATGAAGATCTGTGGACAGTAAAAAAGGCTTATATACAGAGAGGTAAGAACTACCTATCTGTAAAGACATTTGTTTTTTATAACTGCTGGAGGGAATTTAAAAGTTACATAATGCTACATATAGTAATGGTATATAGAACTAAACTAAAGTTGTCACAGGTAAGAAACTAGTTACCAGACTTTTCTGGCTTATTGAATAATTACTAAGTCACCTAAACCGTTATATGCTTGGCAGTATTAGTCAGACTAAACACACTAGATTGCTCACTGGAGAAAGGAGCTGAGCTCCTATACCTGGGTGTATCCCTCACTGGTGTGGGTGGGTATACGCAGTCTGACTGCAGAAAGAGTTGTTCACTGCTGGCTCCAAAGACCACAATAAATATGCATCTTTCTAAGCTTCAACAGAGTCTTCTTTAATGCTACCATCAATCAAAAGCATTTTCCTGTTTAAAGCCTTTGGAACCTCGAACAAGTAGATAACAAACAATTACCTCTCTCATTTAAAATCTAGAAAGCAAAACTTATGATTTAATTCTGTTTTGAAAAATTATTGTAAGTGGTTTGGGTTTTGAACACTATTTTACTGTTTACTGTGATAATCACTTCTGAAATGTCAGGAAAAAAGAGATAGGCAAAGTTCTTTGCCCTGAAGGAGATCGCCATCTTTTGAAGAGACAGACAATATGGTACTGCCATGAATAACAAACAACTTTACAAGTCAGCCTTGTATCTGTACAGTTATAAAAAACCAAACAGCTTCTTCTCAAGAAATTAATTCTGCAGATTATTGACATTGTGTTGCCTGTGAAAGGCTTTATATTAGACATTTATTTTTCAACCAAGCACTATACTAAAGAACAATAGCTTTTTATCAGTTTGGTTAACACTGGTGTGAACATCCTTAGATATGTCAAAAGGCTGCTATGTATTGAAGTACTTTTTATTCCATTAAACTTTACGGGACCAGATTTCCAGCAAGAGCCAGATGAAGGGTTTGAAATATTTTGATTAAGTAATACATTTTTGGCATAAAGACCAGTTTTCTTTTTAGATGCTTAAGAAATGCAGATATGTGTCAAATACACCTAGATACCTAGGTAAAATAATTGCACTGAGTTATTGTTGTAGAATTTGATGCTTAGCTAGTTTTGACAGCCCTACTGAATGCCTGCCAGTGTTGTTTTGTGCTTCACTGTCTTCAGAAACCTGACTAATTTTTAGGATGTGAGGCATTTTACTAACTTCAGCCCGATGATTCATTCATACTTTTGGGTACAAACTTAAGTACTTGGCTGGAAAGGGTATCTGTGTTTTTCATTTCAGTTTTGTCATCATTCTTATTAAATATTTGCCTCAGTTCTGTGGATTAGGTGGTAACATCTTTACATTTTAGTCTTTGCAGAATAACATGTAGCTCTAAATAATGAACTAATTGGTTTCAAAGGTGTTGAAACTTTCTTAGTTACATCAACTTTTGTATGCAAGCGATGTGACTACAAGGGTCCTACTAGCAGCAGAATTAGCTATTTTTATAGTAGCATAAATGAGATTAAAACTGGATAACCTGATTGGGTGCATGCTTGCAAGGTATTCCTGCCCAACTGCTTCAGAAGCTGAGCACACTGCCTGACAGAATTGGAAGAGATAAAGGTGCAAGAACAATTCCTAAATCACTGCAAAATACTAGAAGAGCTGATGAAAGGCATCAAACAAAAAGGCCACCTAAAACTGAGAATTTTCCAAATGCACTTCATTTATTCAGCTAATTTAAAATATCATGGAATGAGGATGAATTCTCTAAATGTTTTGCCAGAAGAAAGCTGCAGGTTCTTTAGATATTTCTGTGCTGATGTTTAATGACTGAAAAACCTACTTATTAGGAGTAAGGAAATCAGGATTCTTGCTATTCATCATATTATTTCATAAAACATATTTTCTGCAACAGATGGCTTTCTTTTCCTTCTCTGAATCTAAGAGACAGAAAGCAATGAAGCCCTGAATACAAAATGTTAATAGTTAGCAGAGAAATCCATCATCTCTTCTTAGGTTTCAGAATGTACATACTTCATAACAGTCAATTCTGTTGGCATTAAAAAGGATTCTTTTTTCCCCCCTACAAGTTCTGTGTTCTATACCTCTGAAGTGTTGATCTTTTATGCTTTTTGTATTTAAAGAGAGCAAAAACCAAAGAAGGTTCAAATTCTAGAAACCACATGGAGGGACATATTTAAGAAAGAAACTGATGTGTTACAGTGTAACCAAAACTGTTCCCTTGAGTCCAATTGCAATTGTATTATAGTAATTAATTTATAGAATTTTATTCCTTTACTGAAGATTTTTTTAGAAACTGAAAAATAAAAGAAAAACATTACTAAATGTCAGCACTGCTGATATTTCTTTCATTCTTGTGCTTGGCTCAGCTTGTCTACTCTCTTTGTAGACAAAATACCTTTTGAGTAAAACAGGAGTTTTGGCTATGGAGGAGATCAGACTGGATCTGACCTCATTTATGTTTTTTTAAGTCTCTCCTTTGAACTACCTGCCAGAAAATAAAAATTCACTTGGCCAAAGTTTATTTAGACCAGTTTTAAGTCAACAAAGTGCAAACGTGAAACAGAGGACAAGCAGAAAAATCTATTCCTATGAAGCCAATAGGAATCCATCTCCCTAAGCCCTTTTTTGTTCCTGACACCAGTGATTTTTCTTGACTGATTCATTGGAGGGCATTGGTTTAACTAATTTGTCTTGCATAGGTATCTCCCATTCTGTTCTCTCCACTAGTACAAAACAATCTCCCCTTTAAAGGTTATTTCCTAGCTAGATCTGTCATGAAGCTATTATCATTAATTTTCACTTTTAGAGTTCCTTTCACTTTTAAAAACCTATGAGATACATTCCTGATTTATGGGTTATTATGTGACAGCCATCATATGCAAAGAAGATTGTTTATACTTACCACAGATGCTGCTGAAAAAGAGGGGCATTTCAACCATATCCCCACTCCATCTGCTTTACATAACTATATTCATTATCATAGGGAAACATGGCAATCTGTATTTTCCCCTGTTCTCTAGAATTTCTAATAGAATTTTTTCTTGTTCTGGAATATTCAGAAATCACATACATAAATACAGAAAGCTTATAATAATCTATGAAATTCTCTAGGTTTTAGGAGTAATTTCCATAGAAACCCACTTTTAATCGTTATACATAGTTTTCCTGCAAATGATAATTAAAAAATAATCCTCAGATTAATGTGAATCTCATAAAATAGATTCCAAAACTGTGGGGTTTTTTCAGCAAAAATTATGAAAAGAAAAATATTATAAATGTTTTTAGAAAAAAATAATAACACTTTCAAGTATGCAGAGTAGAGTGTACCTACCTAAACTAAACAGCACCAGGAATTTGAGACATACAAATTCTCGTAGATCAAACTGCAGGGAGCGAAGCTTTGCTACTAGTTCTTGTGCATGGCTCATAAGATTGTTGAGGGTGGCTCCAGCTTGGGATGCTATTATGGAATAGTCCACCTGTAAAAGAGAATTGTATTTCTGTCTGGTTGTCATGCCCACAGAGCCATTTTCAGATGTTTCAAGCGGTCACATACAACCAGGAGACTCCTGCATAAAAGAATCATTCTCAATATAATGATATTATTAAGTCAAGATGATTTTATAACTGATTCTAGCACAGTAGTATGTAGTGAAAATATTATTAAATCACATAACTTAATGGTATGTCACATCACTGTCAATGCTGGTTTATCTGTATTAGCTTTCTTTAGAAGCATTATATATGAGAACTGCTTATGACACAGTAGCTGTCCCCATATCTGTTTGTTTTATTCATTTGGTGTCTCTTGTTCTCATTGTAATCGTATGATCTCACAAAGAAATACTGATGAAGTGAGCTTTGCGCCTACACTGGGTATATTAGTCCAGAGGGACATAACGGTATTCATGAGAAACGGTCCAGTGTCCATAACTTGGCCAGAAACATCTATTCAAGCCTAGAAATGTCGGTGTATTCCCACAGGAAAGAGGCATTGTGTGGGTAGTTTCTGTTCTCCTTAGCTACACAAAATCCTGGTATTCACTGGAGTTGGTTCCAATGGACTTGTTCTGGCACGTCCTTCCCTGCTAGCAGAGAAGGAGCAGGCAGGTGCCTGATACAGGCCAGCTCCACTTGCCTTGTCCTGAGCAGAAACTGCAGCACACGGAACTGCTTTCTCTGTGGGTCTGCGCTCATTTATTCTCAGGGGGAGGCTGACCTGTCTATGAGCTTTCAGAAGCAATACTTGTACATAGATATCCAAAAGAAAGCTAGAATTAATACACTGCAATGAAAAGTTAATATGCACAAGCAAAGCATGCTTAAAGCCCGCCATAGCTGACACATCCCCAGCTAGACTTGAATCTCGGGCATCCTAACCACTGCTTGTATGCTGAAAATTTTCTGGCTAATGCCATTCCTATTAAGGGATGTTTCTATGCAGATGGCTGTACCAGCCTCTGCCACTCTAAAGATGTGTGTGCTTTGTCATGGGAAGGTGGCCAGTGAAGTGCTTGGGTATGGCAGCTTACAGGGATGATGTGATGTAAAGGTGAAGGGCAGAGGCTGGGGTGAGCTGTCTTAGAGACATGGCTGATGAGACTGGGCAGCTCCAGCACAGTGACAGCAGCGTGGAGCTGGGGTGATCAGAGCAGCTACTTCAGCTGAAATACCTTCAGTTGCCCCTCTTTTCACCAGAGTGCAAGCTATCCCCTGCAAGTGTCACCGTCCCAAGGAAAGGGCCAGATGTGTTGCTTGCTTCTGTGATGAACCACCTTAGCCAACTGGCTGAGACCTAAATTGGTTATTAACAGATTTTCAAAGTGCCTTTTCTTGGCTGGCTGCTCTAATATTACCAGCACCTTTCTCTTTTAGGAGCCTCCATAACAACGGGGAAATTGTTAACCAGATTCCATGTAAGCACATGTAAGTGAAGTCTGGCTTTAAATCAAGACTAAGCACGATGGTAAGTACACACTCGGGGTTAATGGCTTGTTTAAAAGTATCTGTGCTATAATCCCATCTTTAAGGTCTCCTATAATAAAGTAGTTAATAAAGAATGACCAGAGGAAACAGACCACTGTGAAATTTTGCTTTTCTATGCGCTGATCACCTAAAATCTATTTTTTTAAAGAACTGTTAAGGAACATGTATTTAGAAATATGCTTTTTGATTTTAAAACTATTGAATTGATTTTGTTGAAGTATAAACAGCAGTAAGGCAAGCAAAAAAACCCCCAAACCTGAAAGACTTTAAACCTGACAAAATTTCAGCCAGGAAAGACAGAGAGATAACTGAAGGGAACTAAATATAACTTTGCCTAGTGATGACCTTAATATAATCAATAGGTTACTGGCTTTTAATAAGATATTTTATTTATATGTAATCTCAGTGTTCCCAGGACAACTGCGTAAGAAAACTGAGGTTACACTTTTTGTGTGGATGTTAAGAATAATACTACAGCAGCTCTGCAAAGCAATTAAAATTGTACTTATGTTTCAATTAAGTCAATGGATGCTTAAGTATCCTGTGAGGTAGGTTTTATTGCTCTCCCTTTCACCTAAGAAAACTGAAGTAGTGACATTAAATCGCTCACTCAGGCCAAAGAAATCTGTGACAAAAGTAGGATCTGGTCTTTGGAAATCCCAGCCAAACCATGTTTCATAAACTACTTTCTAGTTCATCTGCTAATTCTCTCTCTTTCTGTCTATATACTTATACATTAAAAGTGTGTGTATATATATATATACTTAAATAATAAAAAAAAAAATAAAGTAACATACCTCCAATACATTTTATTCAAAGAGCAGTTTGATATAGTGACTGGTTCAACTAATTCGTGTTAAGAAACTGGTCACATAAAAATATCAGCTTTCACAACTTAATTTCCCTTTTGTAATTGTTAAGGGTGGGGTGGGAAATCTCAAAATCCCTCACTGAGATTCCATTTTGTGGGGGAAATATGCTACTCACTTCATAATAAGAAGTTAAGATGTCTGGATGTCAGGAATATCAGTGGCTTTAGTGCAGTGATTATGCCATAATAGTAAAACCCAGTAGATGCCTGGATCTCCCACCATCCCTCTACTGGAGAGCTCTCAGGCAACCTGCTACTCTTTCAGGTGCATTTAATATTTGCAGCACCAGCAAATTTGTCTGGGAGGCAAGTCCTCATCTGCCACTCACCAAGAGCAGCCTGTATTAAAGTTTTATATTTATTGACATTTCATTACCATAATTGACTGCAGTTGGTTCACTATGAGAAGGCACGGGGCTGCCTCCTAAGCAGGAGAATTGGTCCCTTGGGTAGGATTTGCAATTAAAACTGACGCAGAATGGATTTTTTTTTTTATTGTGTAAATATGATGAGTTGAATTTTCAGCTTTAACTAGAGAATACTGGGTGTGCAGGAGGCTTTTTTTGAGAGTGAGCAAATTTGTAAGTCAGTGGAAAGATGACCCCCAAAGGTGTCAATCAGTTTATACTAAATCAACTGTGCATGAAAGAGTGTCAGTTAATGTATGTTCTGAAAAATGGGTCACATTAAAGAGTATGCTCTCCTGCTTGCTTGGTTCTCTATGAAAAAACTGATACTAAAAGGTGTATTAATTGTTTTACCCTCCAATTTGTGACTAAAAATACTTCTCAAGGACAAAGATTAAAACAGTCTGAATCTTGAGCAAAATGCTTAATTGCACATTGAAGTCTTAGCATTTAGTTTATATTGTACCAGTAATTTGACTTGATTAAATCAAATCCACAACTGAAATAAATTAGTCTTGCTTTCCATAAGAAAGATTACATTTCACAGTTGTTTCTGATGTTGAAGATGGCATGTTGACTGGCATTTTGAAATCAGAAGCTTTGGTGAAGCTTCCACATAACCTAATTTGGAAGTAAAATGACAGGCATAAAGTTACGGATGCACAGACAAATGGAAGTGTGAATTCCTTGTGTACCAGTACACAGTGCTATCTCACATGATGAATGATGAAGTAATGATAGACACTTAATTGGATTAGCTTGGTACCAAAGCAATGCAGACAGAACAGCACTGAATAATTTACACTGCTACCTGTTCTCACCATTATTGTGCTTAAACTGGCATGTTTAAGGTTAGTACAGCTATTGCTATATAGGCTGTAGTGCAGGCTGTGCTGTAGGATACTATTTGCTAGCTGAAATGCCTAAATCTAAAATTAGCTCCTCAAAACCTCTGCTCTGCTGCCACCTAATTTGGTGCTTCAAGTCCTCACAGCTCCACCTTCTAACAGCCTTTAGGTGCCAAACTAAATGCCTCTGGACATGGCCAGGACTACCCAAGTCATGAAAGAGGTAAATAACTGTGTCCCCAGCTCATGATACAGCAATTCTTAGATTTATGGGCTATGTGGCTTTCATCTACCTAAGGCAGCAAAAATGCCCAAGGCAGGATTTCTTCAGCAGGCCAGTGGCTGGGACCACTGGGGTATGAGAAATCCAGGGTCAAATAAATAAATAAGGCTATATCATGGCAATTTGATATCTTTCTGAAAGTGAGAAACACCAAGTTTCTTCACATAAATCATTTGCATCTTATAGATACCTTTTGATCATGAGTATTGGGCAGAAAGTGGGGGACCTTTGGCCTGGTTTGGAGAGGAAGGGTTTGATGGGTGTTTAACTCTAGGAGGGAACTTCTGGCTGAGAATCCCAAATAGTCCACTACACAAAAGTCCATTGGACAGGCAGCATTCACGTCATGCCTCTCTCCTCAGTATTCCTCAAGGCTACCTCTTACAGTTTGCTGCAGGCCTTCCCTGCTCACTGTGTTGCAGAGCTACAGGTTGGGCGGATGAGGCTGCAGGCTCTGTGAGAGGGCAGGGCAGTACAGAGGCACTAGCAGCAAGGAAAAGAAATAAAGAAGATAGTAGTATTAGTAACAGGGTCATAACTTAAATTGTGACTGCAGAAAGACATGGCAATGCTACGTATTTTTCCTAAATCCTTTTCTTGGTACAGTCGAGAGTGACTTAAAAGCCTACATCCCTTTGTCAGTGAAAGCAAGTTAGGGCAGTGCTGAATGTTCATAAAAATGCTACTTTAAAACAATATATCATAGTAAAGTACTTGGAGTTCAGCAGCATTTAGGTATTCAGATTCCAAAGAGTTTCTCAACTGATAAACAGAGAGGTAGGAGAACTGGAAGTGACTAATTCTGCAGGTTTTTTCTCACATGAAGGTTTCATTTAACACAGTGAGGTACTGTTCAAGGCAGAGCAAAGGACAAACCTTTTTAACAATATGAAACTATACCCTGGGCTAAATAAATGCTGAGGCTGAAGGCCAGAAATGCAGTGAGCACTTGTCCTTGTTTGCTTTGCAAATGACTCGTCATGGTAATGAATGATTCTGAAAGCCAAATCGCTGGTTTCACTGGGCTCAGATGGAAATTTTCTGGCGAAGTCAGGTGATTGCCTCTGGTATCGACTTGTCTCTCTGCCCACAAAACTGACCCTAACATTTAAGGTGGAATCAGGTTCCTGTTTTCTTCTAAATTAAATTATGTTTGATTTCTAGGATACAACAGTGGCATGTGGAAATGTGTGGAACTGTCCCATCTCTTTTCAATACTTCAGCAAGCCTGGAACAATCTCCAGAATATAGGATTAGACAGATTTTACTTGTTGATGTCTGTTAGGAGGTACTGGCTGTCACTGAATGCCATTCCTTTCAGTCAGTACAGGAATTGTGCAAGTAAGGAATAAAGTCCCTGCTGTGGCTGTGTACAGTACCCGTATGATGAACAAATGTTCTAGCAGACTAAGGTAGTTCAAGTTAGTGAAAGATTGGTTAATATTTGATTTAGTAAATTAGATCACTGTATGTTTAGGGCACAAACATGAAGAAGATGGTGGGTGCCTGGATATAGCAAAGGTACCTTCCTGCTACTTCCTGCTCTGCCCCATGTAACCCTGGACAGCTGCACCTTCACTGCTCCCTCCTCAGATACTAATTGCCCTGAAAGCCTGTAGAGTGGTCCACAATGGCCTGCCCTGGGTTTTGAAGTCCTGACCCTGCTGAGAGCCTGTGAGCTGCCTCTAGTGTATGGTTATGTGGATGAATGAGCCTTTCTCTCAGAAGGATACATTCAGCACACTATATATTTACTATTGCAAACATATTTACTCTTCCACTCTTTCCTGAAATATATATTTCAGTAGCAACTATGGTGGTTATTAAACTCATGTTGAGCTTTTCATATAATTAATACTTCCACTAAAACATTTAAAGCGGTATTTGTGTTATGCCTCTAAGTAAAAGAACATGGAAAAACACTTTGAAGAGATGCCTAGGTACAAAAAAATTGAGGAGGACTTAGAATGGACAAAACCACCAGGTATGCTTATAGAAGGTTTGGATACATTAATTAAAATTGTGATGACTTCTACAGCTTAAGATGCTTGTCATTTTAACAGGTACACAATAGAAGATAATGAATTAAGTTGCCAACGGAGCTTTCCCCTAGGATGATGTTATTGTGCTTACTAATTAGCTATAATATGCAAATAGTAACACTCCAAAGCACTGCATTTACTTTGTCTAACTTAGTTTCAGAGAAATTAGTATTTCAAGACTGGAAATATTCTATGCCCTGTAGTTGAACATATATAGATTCATTTGTAGTAGATATATTTATGTTACAAAAGTATAGTTAAGTTTTATGCAGATGGCTGTTTTAATCAGTACCCTCAAGTTTTCCACTCTAGTAATGGTGCCTATTGGGGTCTTCAAATTATTATTATGAAGACACTAAAGTAATTTGCAAAATATAACTAACTTAGAGCACATGGTAACCTTGAATAAATTTCTATAGCAAAGTGCAATGCACTTTTTTTAATGTAGAAATAAGATGCAGTGTTCAAGGCCAGGTTGGACAGAGCCTTGGGTGACATGGCCTAGTGTGAGGCATTCCTGCCCATGGTAGGGGATTGTAACTAGATGATCTTAAGACCCCTTCCAACCCCAACCATTCTATGATTGCCCAGAAGACAAATTATGGAGGCATTTGATTTGATTACCTGGGAACTGACAGCCACAGAGAAATAGGCTCTCCTGGAGTAGCCTGATGGAACTGGACAGAGACAAAACTGATGAGGAACTACAGAGCTGAAAAGGACATAGTAATAGGGACTGTGGGATGAAATAGCAAAAGAAAGATGGGCCATGAGAGCAGGAAACACTGCAGCCATCCTAGAAAGAAGGGGGCATCAGTGCCCAGGGGGTGGAACATAATGAGGCCATCCAGGAAGAAATTCTTTCCTGTTAGGGTGATGAGGCACTGGAATGGGTTGCCCAAGGAAGTTGTGAGTGCTCCATCCCTGGCAGTGTTCAAGGCCAGGCTGGACGAAGCCTTGGGTGCCATGGTTTAGTGTGAGGGGTTGGAACTTGATGATCTTAAGGTCCTTTCCAATCCTAACTATTCTATGATTCTATGATATGGAGTCACTGCTAAGTTTGAATATCCATAAAGTGCATTGGAAGATAGACCATTAATGGAGATTTTTTTGTGAATGTTTAGGTAACATCACAAGGACTGTGCTGACTCAGACTGTTTATTATGGAGCTTTTGACCATGTAGGCTCATGTTCTCTTGTTAGCCTCTTATACAATTTCTAATTTACTATTGTAAATCCTTTCCTATCAGTGGAAGACCAGATCTGTTCATCTGGAATCACATCAGTATCACTGCTCCAAGAGGTGGTTGGGTCAGACTGATGTAGTGCTTTCTGCTTTGAGTTTGGTCTCTGAACAACTTGTCTTTTATGTGAGCAAGTTTAAAATCAAATACAGGACTTGACATGAATTTATATGGAGAAATTAGTTCACTTGTGTGGAGGACTACCAGCTTTGAAGAAATGCTTCCAGACCCTAGACAAATAGCTTTTGTTCTCTTTATGGGATCAATGTCTACAGAATACAAAAGAAATGTGTTTTCTATGAACACAACTGAGTTAGCATGTGGGAAACAGAACAGTTCTGGTGTGCAAAGATTCATGTTGGGTGCCCTCTCCATGACTTTTTACTGGAATGGGAATTTTTTACTTGAAACCATAGTGCTACAATGTTTTTGTGGCAACAAAGCAAAGCAAATGTAAACTGGCATAAGTTTGTTCACAGGTATGTCCATAGCTCAAAATGTTTAATATTTGGACAAACCTGAATAGGACACTTCATGATTAATAACTGCATTTTGATGTGTTTTACCTAGTTTAATTGCAAACATATAGTTCAGCCCCCCAAAGCAGCTAGCATAAAGTCTTCATAAGGCATGAGGCATTTTTAACAATCTAGCATAACTTTATTTTCTTGTCCTTCAGACAGAAACCACTGGAGTGAGGAACTGTGCAAGCCTGGATGCAAGAGAACTACTCAACAGCAGAATGATGATTTCTTGACCTCGTTTGTATCTACCTTGAATCAAATCCTTTCCCTATGTAGACTTCTAGATTTGGCCCCCAAATGCCAAAATGTCATTCCATTAGCTATCCATTTTCTTTCCCTACCTATGAATACTGTATGTATTTTTAGTCATTTCTTAAGATGAACAAAACACTGTTTCCTTATCTGTTGTTTTCCAGCTCCTTTCTCTTGTCCTTCAGAGACACTCCTTTGACTAATACTCATAACTTTCCGCAGTGATTCTTCTGCAAGGGTGCTCTTTCTTTGTGATACAGTCATCTATAACCCACAGTTTGGAAGTTCTGCTGCCTCTTGAGAACCTTTTCAGTGGCAAAGTGATCCTGCCTTGAACTTGCAAGTCTGTTCCCTGGATAAACAGATTCTCCAAAGGCAAATACACCTACATCAGGACACTAGAAGCCTTCTTTACAAGTGCATAAGTCTAACATAGATTACATTGAAATTACAGAAAATTCCCCAGGCCACACATCATCACCTTTCAATAAGGGACATCTGAAGGATCTACAAAGTATCCCATCTATGGGAGAGGTCCAAGCCACAAAGTTCTGATCTAAATTGAAGTTAACTTTTGATTTGCTTCCAAACGCAATATTGTCAAGATCTTAGTTATCTCTCATGCTTTTCTTTGGTGCTATGCTTTAGAATACAAATCCAGGTGGAAAGGTATACATGTGATGACTTTAACTAAATCAGTAGTTTCAACAATCTCAAACAAATCTGAGACTTAGATATGTTTTTGAACAGCCTTTTTAATCTGAAAGGCTTTGACTAAACTTAGCAGTTAGGCAACAATGAGAGAGGTGTTGGCATGAACAAAATGAGAAGTTTGTGTCTGGGCAGCCAAGGCTACAATTCATATGTTGTGTGTTGACTGCTTGCATGAAGAATGATATTCTGTACAGAGCTTTAGTATCTATGCTGTGTGTGCTGGATCTTGGAAGCTGGTTTGGAAGCTTGTATTGCTGCTGTAGAAGATACAAAAGGCAAGTGCTCAAGCTGGAGGAATTAAAGTTCTACAATTAGAAGTGGGATGTTAAAATTATATGCCACGTGGCAAGCCTACAAAACTTGGCATGTGGAGAGCATATTGGCAATGATTTACAATTAACCATCACATTGTAAATCACTTCTTAGTTGTTTTCTATTATGAAATTTGGAGTGTTGCAAAATGCATTTGTGCTACTTTATTTCCTTTTGAAATGGTAATTGCTACTGCTGAAGGGCAGTACTCAGTGCAGAAAACAAAGTGTGCAGGGTAGGGAAGAATTTGTTTCTGAGGAATTGCTGAGGAATTGTAATGATCTGAAAAACAATGCTTTCTTGAACCATATACACACAGAAGAGCTTCATTTATGAAACTCCAACCAAATAAATAACAAAATAATATAAAAGTTGTTTTTTTTTTTTTTTTTTTTTTTTC
>NDXB01016330.1:15136-66730 GCA_002631895.1 Agapornis roseicollis
TTTTTTTTTTTTTTTTTTTTTTTTGTGCAAGGGCCAATGCTTACTACTTTGCTGCTGACTGCACTTTTTCCCCATCAAAGTGGAACAGTGGATTGACACTAAGTAAATCTCATAAGCCAGTGGCTCAAGGGAAATGCAGATGTATGGAAATGTGATAGGAATGCCCATAGGTAATGGGTTTTGAGACAATGTGCTTGAAAATTATCAGGTGTACTTCTAGCTACTGCCCATTTTAGATACCTGGTATGGAACTGACAGTGGTATGGCCCTGGGGAGCTGGATGAAGTTTGACTTTTGTCTCTGAGGCACAGAGGCTGTGCAGCCAAAGTGCAGAAAGCAGGTATGTTCTAATTAAGTGGTGGTAAGATTACCACATATAGCTACCGCCTTGAATGTGGCTGCAAAAAGGACTGTGTTATGAGTAGCTTTTATGGACGGATATAATAAGGGAAGCACAAAGTGAGGCTTCTGAGGTCTTAAATTTGCTAACTTGTGACAATAATCATGATCTCTCAGGTAATAAAGTAGGCTATCTAGCTCGGGTGCTCAGTTCAGAGTTAATAACTTTGAAAGCCAGATGATTGACTGTAATTTTCCTCATAGTGCTTTACTGGTAAGAGTAAATAAAACCATCTACAGCACTTTTCATCAGAAGTGTCACAGTGCTTTCCACACCTTAATCAATTAATTTTTATGACACTGTGGCATGGCTATTTCCCTTCTCTGCTGGAGGAACTGAGAGGGCAGCAACCAAAATACATGCAGCATTTGGTGCAATAGCAAAGACTCTTTGTAGGGTCTGGATCTAGAAGTGTGGCTTTCCAGAATTATTTTACAGTTAATGCAGAGGAGACAGTCATAATTGTCCTTTCATAAATACACCTGAACTGGTGTTGTGTCTTAGAATGACAACAGGCCTATCTGATGCTCTCAAGGTGGTCCCTTTTGACACTTAGGAAAAGAAGAAGTTGTATGGGATCAGGTTAGCTAAACAATTCACAACTGAGCTACAGTACAAAAATGCAGTACACAGCAGCTGAAGCCAGGAATGACTGAAAACAAGCAACTGTAGAGACACTGTCCAGGCATGTAGGAATGGTGTTAAAAAAAACAGTCTTTGTGTAGAGTTGAGACTTGAAAGAGTTGTTAAATTGTTTTGGGGCCGAACAAGAGAAACATGGGACTGCTGCTGGATTCAGCAGGTTTAATGGCAGCAAAAGCAGACAGACAGTGTGAGGTATTCAGTGCCGCCTTTGCCTCAGTCTTTACTAGCAAGATATCTGAGACTCTGTGCTTTGAGAAAAAATCTCCAGCCTTTGTTAAGTGAGAAATGGGAAGGAGTCCATCCATAAGGAAAGGGGCTAGCTATAGTGTTCTTATTTGTTTTTCTTATAATATGGCTCCTTGGCCTCCAAGCAACCAAAGTGTACAGGTGTACAGATGATGGGAGATTCTTGGGGGTGCTTGCATTGACTTGAAAATTATGGACTTTGGCACAGGAAAGTGACACTGGATTGAAAGGAGGATATGACAAACCTGGGGTAAAAATGGATGCAATCAGTCCAATTTAGCCAGGTTTTAATATAGTCAGAGACTTTAATTCTGCCTGGAAAGACATAGCTTCCAAAACCAGCTGATGATTTGCAAGCAGTACATTTAATAAGCATCCTGCTACCTGTTGTCCAACAGTGATGAAATGCTCTGCTTTGCCTTGAGAACGTGTACAGCTGTGTCTTTTTGCAAGAAAAGATAAAAGTGGCTAATGAGGTAATAATTATTATTGTGGAAAAATGGGGACAATGGCTAGAATTTAAGGGTGTTTAGATGTCTCTAATGATTTCAGTGAGCCTTAGGTGTTCAGTACCTTTAAAAACTAGCTAATCACATAACAAATGAGACACTAATTGAGCAGTTCTCTCAGGAACACAAAACTGTTAGTGTACTAACAGCTTTATAAGCAAAGGAATAAGCAAGCACCCCATGTGTTAAATAAAATAATTGCCAGAACAATTGTCCATGTTTTGGAAATGATGAAATGAAAACGGGATCAGTCTTTTTCTAGATAACAGAAATATAAATGAAGAGTAATGCAACTAGTTTTTCCTCACATAATTATGCAGTACAACTTTATCTCGGTTAGGTTAGTGACTTTCCACAAAGGTGCAGGAGTAAGTTCTATAGCTAGAATTTCAATTTTCCCACTCCCTTTCTTAGACAAGTCAATCATTTCTCCCTTCTACCGTATACCTTTTAAACATAAATGCAAACAGTTATTTCTGCTTCTGGTTCTTATAAACACTTGTTCCTAGTGCTAAGAAATAACTTCAGTTTTAAAATTATAACTAAAGCTGTAACTAGATTCCTCAACAGGCGAACACAAATTATGTATCTGCTCTGCATTCAGCAGCAGCAGTCATTTTATTCCTTCTCAGTAGCTGGTGCAGTGCTGTGTTTTTGACTTTCAGCCAGGAACAGTGCTGATAACACCGATGTTTTTAGTTGCTGCTCAGTAACGTTTAGTCTGACCAAGGACTTTGTGAGTCTCATGCTCTGCCAGGGAGAAGGGGAAGCTGGGAGGAAGCAGGGACAGGACACCTGACCCAAACTAGCCAAAAGAGGTATTCCATACCACAGCATGTCATGCCCAGGATGTAGAAATGGAGGAAGTTACCTGGAAGGGCTAGATCACTGCTCTGTCAGGCTGGGTATCAGTCAGTGGGTAGTGGTTGTATTCTTTTCAGTCAGTGGGTAGTGAGTGGTTGTATTCTTTTCCCTTGTTATTTCCCTTATCATTATTATTATTGGTGGTAGCAGTAGTGATTTGTGTTATACCTTAGTTACTGGACTGTTCTTATCTCAGCCTGTGGGAGTTACATTCTTTCAATTCTCCTCCCCTTCCCTCCCGGAGCAGGGGGAGGAAGGGGAGGGGAGTGAGTGAACTGTTACCTGGTACTGAATTACAGACTGGGCTTAAACCACGACAGTATCTTATTAAAAGGAGCTCCTTCTCATGTCTATATAAATGGAGGAAGGTTCAGTCTGCAGCTGTTAAGTACCCATGGGCCATTGCGTGCTTTCACTTTGAACCAGGAACATAATGTACAGGCACACTTTACTTCTCTTTGATAGTGTGGGATTTTTTTTTCTGTTATAATCACAATAGGAATCTTAGGAATAAGGCTCTTATTTTACTGACCTGTTCTTTGTGCTTTGGAAAGTGTGAGAGAGACAAAACCCTTTGTTTCCTTTGGGGTTTCTCACAGCTTTCCTAGGATTTGCCACATTATTGCTCTTGCATTTTGAGAGATCTATGCGTCTGACACCTGAAGAAAATTAAGCCTTGGAAAACTGCAGATTGCATACCTAGGACCACTCCTGAGACAATATCTGCCTCTATATCCTATGGACTGAATAGTTTTCTGGGGATTAGATGTCTCAGCTGCCCAGTTTCTCATACATGTACATATTTCAATAAAAGCAAGATATTTCTGAGGTAGTAGTTGCAGGTTCTCTTAAATTTCTGACCTAGGTACTGTTTCTTTTGAGTAAACCACAATTCTGAATGAAAAATCAGCTATAATTGCTTAGACCTAAAACATAAGATTTGGGAGTGTTGTTGTTGCTGTCAGAAACCATTTTAGCCCCAAGGAAGTACAACTTCTTGAGAAACACTTCTCATCTGCTATTTTTCAATCACTGAGGTATACAAGTATATTTGAGAAGCAAAGTGCTTATTATATCTTCTTTTATAAGTTTAGTTGTAATCAGCAGACTAAAAACAAAGTACACAAGTCATTTTATCTACATTATCTGTGGAGAATCTCTGAGAACACAGGAGTGCTTCTGACCTAGTTAAAATCCTGCTATTTTGAAAATGATTACTGAAAAGCCATCAATACTTCTCAGAGACCATATACTCACTTGTTGCCCAGTAACAAGAAGGATGGAGCCTTCTTTCCCATGTACCACTTGCCGGTAAATGTGATCTAGAATTAAGAGTTCACTCCAGCAGTTCTGAAGCAACTTCATTTGGTCATCAACCTGTAAAGCAAGCATGAACATTGGTGACATCACTCAGAGAGTAAGTCTTACATCACACTGTGGAGTCACTCCTTTGTCTAGTTAATGTCATGAGAACAGAAATGCTATCAAAAATGTCAAAAATTCACAAAACTGCTATTCTCAGCTGAATAAATAGAGCATTGCTTGAAGCCCTTATCTGTGAAATGTGAAGAATATTTACTGCTGATTGCATTCTAGGAAGGCAGAACTACAGTTTTGTTATGCAAAGTAATAGTAATAACAGTATATTTGTGCTATGCTCATGGAAATAGAATATTATTTTACCCAAAACAAGAACAGAAATAATGCTGATGTGGAATTTCCCATAATCACCATCCTTGTACATCAGCTTCTGGAAATCGTAAGGTAAGGTATCTGCATGTTTAAGAGCATTATAGCTGCAACAAGACCATGTCAGAGATAGATCCCTTTCAAAGGAAAAAGTGAAGTGAGATGGTGGTGGTACTATGAAAAAAGAAGAGCACTTCATAAACAGAAGCTGAGCAGCTTCAGGTGTCACCAGTGGGGTAAAGCAATAGTGAGCAGTAATACATATAATGCATTAGGCCATAGAAGAAACATACTGGGCACTCAGCACAAGCAACCTACATTAAGTTTTTGTGCACTGTTATTTGGGATGTACATATGATAGGACAACAAAGTATATAACTAAACTGACCCTATTACAACTGGGCTGTCTCCAGTTTTATTCCCTTTAAAGATGAAAAATAATTAAGATTTCCACTAATTTGTGATAATTTTTTCTCCCATTTCCATGGAAGGCAGACTATGAATTTTAGTCATGGTAAGCACTAATACCATCTGGACCTGTTCTTACTGAACTTACTGATTTCTTCCTAAAATCAAACAATGTCTTTGACTTCAGACCTGTGTCTTGAAAGAGTTAAGAGATACATACATTAGCCTCACTACGATTAAGTGTCTGGTGCAGATGTGTTAATAACATGTATATAGTTAAAAGGCCTCTAAGAACCTACATAGATAGCAATTGCTGAACAGATTAAAAATGTTATAAACTAAAATTTATAAAGTTAAATAATAAATTAGCAAAGAAAGCATTTAAAGTGGAGAAATTAAATTTCTGGAAAATGGAACTATTAAAATTGATTTTTAGGAGCTCTAATTTCAAATGCTTTAGAACTAAATTTCATAATGTATAGGAAACCACATCATAATGCAAACTTGCATGAGCTGAATTAGATAATGCAATAGATGGTGTCAAATTTTATCAGCTATGACCTAATGGATTTTTGAACTTTATTCTTTCAAGCGTGTTTCCTGATTGTGTAGTAGAGAAGGAAGTAACATTTGTTACTAATGGATTTTTGTAGTGTTACCTCTAAAAGTTACCTAGTATTGTCTGCATCTTGCTAGTCGCTTGCCATATAGCTCAGACATCAACATCTTAAACATTGAAGTCTGTTTGCCTTCCTTACTCAACTTCCTTTCTCTTCATTCAGTCTTCTCACAACTGTTCTTGTCCCAGCTTTTCTCCTTTAGGAATCTGTCTCAAATTATTCTCTCTTGCTGGACTATGCAAGCAAATGAGATCAGGAGAGAAAGGGAGAAAGCCAGTGGCGAGAAAAGGGCAGAAGGACCTGAGTGCAGCAGATCACATCCTCCTGCATAGCCTGCACTAGGACCCTCAGTTCTTTCTTTTGCCTGCTCTGTGACTGCAACAGGAATCTCTGCTGGAAGCCTGTGCAACTCATTCCTTCCACTACTGCTTTACCTACAGGATGATATCATTTTCATGGGGTTTGGTTTTGGTTTAATTTTATTTTAAAATCCCCACTTTTGCTCTTAAAAAAAAAAAAATCAGCATTTTTTAAAAACAGGTTTTAATGCATAGACGCAAAAGGCTGAATTAGTATTGTGCAAGCACTCTCAATTCTGGTACTCCAAATGCTTTGCGTGCTTTGACTTCCCCATATAAAGAATAACCTTCTCTCACAGCTGCTTACAATCACCTTTAATACATGTATGCTCAGTTAACTGCTATAAGCTACATATCCATTAGCAATAGCAATGGAAGAAAGCAAGAAGTGTGGACTCTGTAGATGGATATATTACTAAGTCAAAGTAAAGCTAGTGCTGTCACAGACTCAGCCTTGCTCCATCCCTATGCTGTCTGTGCCCATGATAATTCATTTCTGTTCAGATCACAGAGCAAGGCTGATTCTGTACTGAAGATCTCTTTCTGTCCCCACAGAATGTATTTAACTACAAAACCATTTCATCCAAGTGACTCATTACCTCAAGAGAGGACAGTAAATTTCCATATTGATAGTGTGTCAACCAAACTTGTGACAGGTTTAAAATAAGGCATTATTGGAAGAAAATATTTAAAACTTACAGGTTCTAATACTCTTGCTTTTTACATGAAGCTGTTCTGTGATAATTTTCTCCTCTGTACAATAAGGTGTTACAAAAATCAAATAAATCATGCTAGTATGATAATTTCATCTGAAATTAGCATTTCACACAAAGCTTATCACAGCTTCCATCTGAATGAAACAAACTGTGAGACAGTTTAAACATTCAGCATCCATGTCATAACAACTACTACCTGAATAAGAGGTCAAGCATTTGATTATATTATAAATGACATATTTCCAGCTAACCCATCTGTCTTAGCCACAGGCTTTTGAAAACAAACTGTGCTTTACAGGTCTGGCTTTCTGAAGGTCCCGACAGCAGCTAGTCTGCAATCAAAGCTTACCTCCCAAGCTTTATCGTATCATTACTGAGACAGTGCTGTGAGAACAGTAAGAGATGGCAAAATCATAAGAAAAATGTTTTGCACATAGTCTGTTCCTGCTGTTTGACAAGATCATAAAACTAGCAACAGCGAACATCTGCTAGTGGTTCACAAAACCTGCTCCTCTGCATTCACTGTAACTTAACCTGTGAAAGCCTGTAAAACAGACAGCATGAAAAGCACAATACACATCTGAAACACAGTATTGCCTTCAGAAGACTATTCATTCCAGCTGCTTTAGCCATTTTACAAAAATTTGTGGGGCAGCAGAATTTTTCCCAGTTTGCCCTAGAAAGAAACAGAGATGACTTTAAGGAGGGTCATCGATTACTAAATTGTAAGCCAAGTGATCAGTTCCAGTTTACCTCTGAAACACATGTAGATGAGAAAAAACACGTACTTTATCTCTGCTAATATGTATGAAATGAAAAATGAAAACAATGTAGATCACAAGGAATGAAAACAGTAACACATCACCTCTCATGTTAGAATGAGCTGGTAAATCTTACAATGTGTGTAACTTCAGCCGGAACAGGAACACCTTTGTGGCATATCAATAAATGAGTTGCAGAAGCATATTATCTGGCAAAACTAAAAAATCAGCCTTTCACTGAAACAAGTATGTGACTTAAAGTGACCCTGTAGGCAAAGAGGCTTCAGTTTTGGTGGCTGAAGTGGAGAATGAGTTCTGAAGAGAAAGGTCCTCTGCAGAAAAAGCTCCTTGTGGACTTCAGTTTTCTAGCTCCAAAGTCAAAGCATTCCAGTCCACCATTAACAGGAGAAAAGGTAAGATTTTGTTGCAATGATAACTTAGCTCTAGCCTGGGTCTTAGCTATAATCAATATAATTTTCAACTGTGGTATACATTCAATTAGAACAAGCTCATAAACTTGAACTATTGGCTAAACTTTGAGGTTTTTCAGGCTGTGGAGGTCTTTACCAGTATTATCAATGTTTTAACAACAAGAAAAAAGTGCCCTTTGTTTCAACTATGGGGAATGCTTGTAACTAAAAGTTCACCATCATACAGTCATCAACCAGTTGCTGCAAGAACATTACCCGAAGTTGCAGCTGCTCCCTGCCATAACAGAAAGTTGACATAAGGATAGTGTAACCCAGTTCTTACCTAAGCAAATTGTCAAATGAGATACTCGCTTGACAGCTACCTAGCCTCAAGGAAAAACATGACTGAATACTGTGCTTCGATGGTTAAATTTAGGTCCTCTCTGGCCAGTGGCATTCAGATGAAGACATACCAGTGAGGATAGCATAGCTGGAAACTGTTGCTGAAGAAATGTCTTTTAAGGAAAGATGTGGTAGGAGGGTATGTGACTCAAAAGAAATAAGAGATTATTTCCAGCATGCAGGGTGACATGAAAGAGTAATAATGTTATGAGTATGAAGAGTAAAACATCACACTTGTAAAACTGCTGCTAAGTGGCAAGGGAAGCAAAGAGAGTGCTTAGGAGGAGGCTTTGAAGGAAGGGTACAGGAAGGCAGTGTGGTGAGAGAAGACATAAGGGAAGTTGAATGTCAGGTAAAAACCTTGAATGTGAGGATGATGAGATTGGATGAGATGCAGACTTAGTGTGACAGTAGATGATGCTGCAGGCACAAAGAAGGAGCAAGCACTTTGTGTTTAGGGAAGCAGAGGATACCAATTGTCACTAGCACCCAGAGGTGAAAGTGCACATGTGCATTGTCTACTTTCTCAAACAATATAGATACAAAGATGGAGCAAGGGATAGCTTTCTGATAGCATTAATACATGGCTGTAGGTAAATCCTATTTCTTGTACCATCATCCTATTTACCTATGCTTACAGCAAGGACAAAAGGAAGCATGCTAGAATCTGGTGTCGTCTATAACCTTGTATCTCATGCTTGTTGGGACTACTTGTGGCATATTCCCCAAATCATAAGCTGGAAGACAAATGATCATTGACACAATCACCCAGCAACACCCCACTGTGCTGCCTACTACCAGTCTAGCCAGAATAAACTAATGTAAGAGCATAGCTCATTATGCAGAAAGGGTCTTCCAGCATCGGGAGTGCTGATAGCTAAACAGATCAGGATGGTGAATGAGACTGTGCAGTCACTTTTCCCATGCAATATCCACTGACGGATGCTTTATGTACAAGCAGATGGAAGGATGTAATGCACTCTACTCTGATAAGGTTTTAAGATTTTGTCCTTCCTGTGTTGACGTGAAGACATCTTAAGTAACCTCATGGTAGAAATATGGACAGTGTCAGTATTATTTGATGATATTTTAGTACTTTGACCACTGTGAAAGAAACCCTTAGTATGCTTTCTCTCTCTCCCCCACTCAGGAGGGAATCACTACTTTCACAGTCTATCTGCTACAGCATCTCTTGTCCCAGCCACAGGCCATCCCAGCTCTTCTTAGTAAAGCACCAGAGCAGAACTGCTGTATGGCTGGGTCAGGAGGAGTTTGTGTGCCTTGGAACAGGAATGGATAAAGGTGGGTCACAATGCAGTACAAGAGTCTATGCACCAAGCCCGGAAGGGTCACTGTGCTCCCTATATTAGCTTACTCTTCAATTTCACTACAAAATAGTGTTCCTCATTTAAAACTTTTAATAAATCAGTTCTGTGAAAAGAGAGGGACAAAGATGTGCCCACTCCACTGAGTCCATTGACCTTTTTTGCCAAGGGTTTAATAAAACCCTGGAGCCTGGTAGAACTGTGATACTTCTTTGTGTTCACTGTGAAAGATTCACGTAGTATTGCTTATCTGCACAGGGAAATTCATACTGTTAGATATATGAACACAGGTTTGAACACAGAATTCCCTGGCTGCATGCCCAAATTCCTCCACTGCCAGCTGGAATTATATGAGTTTAAATCACTTTTCCAAGTTCTCTGCTAACAAGGATTAGAAAACAGGCATGCATAAGAATACAATTAGATGCAATTCTTAGTTTGCATCATTTATCTTATCAGTACAATGCAAGCCACATAGGATATTTCCAGGAGGGGAGGAAGCACTCAATTTGAAGTGTGAGGGTATAATCCTGAGTACTGTGGTGACACACTATATCTCAGCAGGACAAAATTATGGTCTGGGACTGGGGATGGAAATGTCACATTTACCTGCTACACCCTAGAGTCCCACTCATCTGGGCCCTGAGCTTTTGGTATAGGATTCAGTGGAAGTTTGTCAGGCTTGCTGAGGCCTCTGTAAACACTGAAATACACAGTCATGAATTATCAATTGTGGTTAAAGGAAGGACTTATCTCAGAAATGCTGATTACTCATCTGAAAAACTATTTGTGCTTATATTATAGATGAGAAAGGCTAATGCAACACAAGAGTAGTATTGTTGTAGAGTATACGCTTCCCACAGCACAGAATGTTAATCATTAGAAACTTCTGTTTTCTCTGAAGAAGAACATTGAAATTGCCAAATAGTATAATGAAGAATAATGTGTATGCTTTGCTGAAATGTGCCTTAATCTTATCAAAACTGTGTCTTTCTTTTAGGAAAGCGTTTCACAATATTTAGCATACTGTAACCAACAACTACAGATTTATTACTATTTTTCTTCTGAAGAGGTATTTTCAGCCTGATACTTGATGAATTACCTGTGAAAAGTTTCAGGGTCACAGGGTTTTTTTGTTGCTCTAAGTTAAATATTTTCCTTGTAATTATTGCTGCAGATTCAGTTAAACAATGCACTTACCTTTTGCCCAGTCTACACCTCCTTTTCTGAGAAGGTGGAGAATCCTTTTTCACCTTTTTTCATTTGCATCTACTCACACTATAGCTTTGGGCTTTTCCTGCTACTAAAAATTTAAAAGGGTATCTAATGATTAAAAAAAACCCCAAATGATAATGGAAACTTATGTGATAAAACTGTGTTGGATTCGGCTGAATTATTTTTACTTATGCTTCTGAAAGGGAATGCCAATATAGAAATAACATGAAGCATTCATCTCAGTGCCACGGCCATTTGAATAGCCATTTCCTAGTGAATATGAAGTGATTAAACATCTGTCTGAATTGTTCAACCTGAAGCATACAGGTTTAAGGGATGTTTGAACTTTCTTTCCAATGTAGTTAGGAGACCACTCACAAGTCATTGCAGACATATAGCTTGAGTTGTTACTCCATTTTTTTATGCTATAGTGAAGCAAATAGCCCCAAATCAAAGTTTTATAAGAAGTAGTGTGCTCCAGAGGCTAATTTTCACTCCTGAATGCATATGCAGTTTCTAAATCATTACATATGTAGAGAAGGATTTGGACTCTCCAGATGGGTTGCTGCTAATAGTGGGAAACCTCCTGTGCAAGGTTGCTATCAAAAAGCTGCTCCTAACAGCTAGTGCAGTTTTAAAAGTAAAGGCACATAACTTTCAGAATCAGTGACTGCCCTAATAAAATGTGATTGCACCTATAACCTCACTAATAAAATGATACAAAGTTCAAGAAAAAATGATTTAATATTAACTATGATTGTTCCAGCTGTAGTAAACTAGAAACCTGTGTTATATAAAATTTCTATGTAAAGGAAGGGAGTGATCTTTAAAAGCCGATGTCAGGTTCAATAACTGCCCTGTAGCCATACAACTCTAGTGTAAAGTGAGTATAAAATCTTCCTAAGTTTGGTAGCATTTTCCTTTCTTCCATGGTTTAAAAATGAAAGGAATTATAGAAATACTTCAGTGTTTGCGTTTTCCTGCTCCTTTTCAGCATGTAAAGAGGTTGTTACACCGGTGTAATTATATTTGATATGTGCTTGCATATCTGTGTGTATCCCTTTTCCTTCAATGACTTCTGAATCCATTAGTCGCTGTCAGCTTATTTCAGAAGGGAGTTCATCTATCCAAGATACTAACTTCCTATATGCCTTGTGTGAATCAGTATCCAGATAAAGGAAAGTAACTAACTGCTTGGTAGCACGCTGAAAGAAAGACTAACACTCTCACCCTGTATTCAACAGCAGAGAACCTACAGAGAGGAAAAGAGGACTAAAATGCTTCATTAAGTTCCTCCTCATGCATCCATTAGAAATTGGAATATCAAGCCACTTTTCAGTTTTTTTTATAGGACACAGATAAGAAATTTATAGCACCAAGCAACATCATACCTTTAAAAATCCCCACTGTTCCAAAATGTGAATATGTGTTGCCCATGCTCTGAATGGTGTGTGGTGTTTCCTGCTTAGCAAATACACATGGGGAGAAATATGGCTTTTTAACAGTTTTTCCCCTTGCATGCCCCTGTACAACTGTGTGTAAGATCACTGCAGAAGAGGGGATCAAAGGAACAGTGACCAACCTTTTCCCCGTTTTGGTGCTAGTCTTCCATTATGTCAAAATACTTTAAATAAAAGCAGTCTTGAGCAGAAGGTCACACTCATCCTGTTTTCTTGCAGGAATATAACACAAGGTGCACGAGTCTAGAGGCCTCAGATTGCTGAAGGGAGTATGGGCAAGCAGCAGATGGTGATTCTGCTACAGAGTAAGACCTCTCTTTTATGGATCTTTGGACTCTAGAGAGTATTCCCCCTCCATTAAGGATAAGGTAAATGACAAATCTCAGTTCTTCAAAGATTAGATGAAAGGGTTGTTGCAAAAACTCTGTGTGTGTATTTATATGGATATTATATAGTGTGTCAAATCAAACATGTAACACTCCTATTTTTTCTCCTTTTCCTCACATTTATATCTGTGCAGACTGCATGAAAATGACTTAGTATTTCACAGTCAGCATTATTTCTGATGAATTATAAATGTGTTTTCCTTTGGTTCTTTTTTGGGTGGGTTATTTTAACTGAAAATAAGAAAAAGATTTCTTTTTAGTCCCAACTGCAAATTTTGCTTACAATGCATTGTTTCTTCTGTCAAGGTGAATGCATAGAGAATTAAAGAGGAAATTAATTCTCCTCAGCACCTGTTTTGCAGGGTGAAGAAGAAGTTGCCTTCTTCAAGACTGAACCCATAGAATTGACCTTCAAAATCCTATTGCTGTGAGTATCTCTTCTGATGTTAGTACAGCATAAGTTTATGCATAAAGGGTCTAGAATTTAAAAATGAAAAATCAGATAATTCTATGTAGTTTGTGTAGCAATGTTTGGTTCCCTTGAATTACTCTGGAAACACACCTGTTTTTCCTGATGCCAACAAATGAACTGCAAAAATGTGCTGGGCCATGCTCTTAACTTGCGTGAACACGAGTCCTTTGACTTCCACATGAACAAAATCAAAATTAGGCCCACTCTTTACCTTGTTAGCCTTGTTGGTCTGATTTGCTTTTTAGGATGCACAATGATGTCGTCTGGGGAATCAGGAGACAAGACTGAGTCTAGTAAGTTTTGTGGTACTGCTGGTGAATTTACTCTAAATATATTGAATAAATGGTTTCACTCTACTGTACAGCAGCCATCAACTAAAGTATCGGTGGTCTTCTCCAAGTCACACATATTTTAGTATTATATGAAAGAATTTCTAATATGTAATGTTTCTTTCTTGTTTGGTGATTTATTGGATAAATTATGATTTCATTTTTCTTACAGCTACACTATTTTTGCAGCTGACACTTATTCTAGGAGTATAGGTAACCTTTGGCTCCTCTGTTAGATCTAATTTGTAAAATTTCTCAAGAAACAGCAATGTCATATTTTGACACGGATCAATACAACACACAGGGGTGGATTGTTCATATTAAAAACAAAGTCCTGGTAAGAACTAAATTTATTTTCCACAAAATAAATATTCTATTAAAACTCAGTCACCTGAGTATAATATGGAAAATATTTTTAACTTGTGACACAAGAGACGTGCTAATTTGGGAAAGGTTCTTTATTTTGGCAACAGGCAGGCAGAGTAATCTTTCAACACACTTAGGGTCCTGTTCTTCCAAGGGCTGCACGCCCCAGAACACTGTTTTTTGCATGCGTGAACACTAGAGTTACATTGGCTCTTGTTTAAATTACACTATGTGGCTACTCTTCTTTTTAATAGGATTTGTGTTCATTTCCAGTACAGCTATTCAAGAGAGTGTGGAGTTTGGGAAAAGGGCAAGCCATAAGAAAAATATAACCCTACTGTTTCAAAAGATTACACCTACAAAGGTTGGTTTGTGTATGCAGCATTGGACTATATTTTCAGTTATACCAATGGGAAAATAGAAGTAATCTGATGCCACGACTAAAAAGCAGTTATTTCTTTACAATGGTGTCAATGAGAGAAGACTAATTTTCCAGGTAGGTATTAGTGATAGCCAGGGTTGGACAGTGACAAACCACATGAAAATCTCATACACTGGATGTTCCATATAACTTCTAGATATCATCACATCAGCAGGTTTGTATTGTAAATGTTTGCACAGCATTGCAGTCTTTTGGGGGAATTAAAATATGTTGATTCACATTTTACTTTTCATAATCCTCTTAATAGTTGTGACAAATATCCAGCTATGTAAGGGCAGGTATTTCCTCTGATCATACTAGAATCACTGAAATGTATGGATATGAATTCTCAACATGGGAGCTATAGTGTGCGAAACACAACAGAAAGTCACCTGTAATACAGCTTTGGCAACAGAGGCTGGCATTATTGTAAAATACTGCACTCACCATACAAAAGTATTCCACTGTGTTTTCCTCTGGTTTGTAATAGAACAGCAAAGAAAAAAAAGCCACAGCAAAAGTGGTAAGAAATCGTGAGAAACATTATCTTCAGTCAAGTTGTGAAAGAAGATGATAAACTGATGAAGAAAAAACAGAGAAAAGTTGTCTTTCATCCCAGGGGCTACAGCAGTAACAGTGAGTCACTGGGACAGGGACTAAATAAGAAAGAAGATCCAATGGTAAGGGAGAAGGTGAAAGAAAATTCAGCATTATCAATAGGAGTTGTCATGTATTAAACCAGCATCCATCCAACTTGATAGAAAAAATTGCTTTAAAATGCCACCAAAGGAAGACAGTCACACAAGAAGGTTGTGGAGAGGTAGTGAGAACCAGTGATGCATGATCCAAATGAGTTACTGTAAATGGGAATGATCCAAAAGACTTAATATTTCTCTATTCATCTTAAAAGCATTGCAGGAGGCTCTTAGCAAGAAACAACTACCATCTAGCTAAATTCTTTCAACTATGAACATAATCTTCAAAAAAATCAGCTCCTTTCCTGACAAAGGCAAGTGTAAAAGAGCAGAGACATGCTATTAAAAAATCACAGGAAGTGTTGATTGAATGAATGTTTAAGGAATAGGCAAGTGTGTATTAGAATGTTTTTTCCATTTATCCTTTCATTTGGCTTTGTTTCATTTATTCCCACTTCCTGTTTCCTGTATTCTAATTGGGAAATCTCTGAAGTATCATTAAATTAAGGTTGTAAGAACTCTGCCCAGGTCCCATATAGATATTAAAACTACAGTTAAGATTAATATTAATGTTTTAAAATATTCTTGAAGAAACTTTTCATTTGGACTGCTTTTTATGTTGGTGACGGGAACTTTTGCAGTACAAAACACAGACTGAGAAGCAGCCTTACACGTAAAAATTACTGTGGACTGTAACAGCTCAGCCAGCCTCTGGTTTTCTCTGCTGTCATAGCTGAACACAGGTATCACAATTTCAGTCTTTAAATTGGGTTCCTACATATCTGTATACAGTAGAAGAGTAGCGGTGAACTTAGAATGAAGGGAGACATTCTGTACATCTAATTAGTTTTTTCTTAGCTCATTTCTGCATACAGCTGGGGCGATGAGCAACAAAATCAGGTTGCTCTGATTCCCTAGTGTTCACCTACATGCAGAAACTTGGCCATTGGGCAAGACCTTCTAATAAAATGACAATATTTTCTTCAAACAATAATTTTTTGTACACCTCGTGTTCAAGTGTCTGGAAATCTACTATTAATCTGTGTTTGAGTATTAGTTATTTTTGTTCATAAGTAAGTTTAATATGAGTTTTATTTTTTAATGTTTACCATGACTAAAATATAACTTTGATACCCAAATGTAAGAAGACTTATTTATGAATCCCAGATTTATCACAGACTTCTCAAAGTGCACCACGATTCTGCCTCTGGTAAGTTTTTCTGAGGTGTATTGAAACTTTGATAATATGGTTACTGAAGCTTATATCAGGGCAATTTTCCTGGTACGTAAAATAACTTGAATGACTTATACCTATAAATAAATGTAAGATTATAGAAAATATTCAGCAGCATTTCACTAACAGTTAATGAATTGAATTCTCTCTTTGGTTCTCTTTTTTTTTCTTTTTTCACCTTATCTGCCTGAGGGTCTGTTTCTTTTAGAATATAAAGTCTTTAGGAAAGGGACTACATATTACTTTGTTTTTATGCAGTACCTGTTTATTCTACCATAAATCTAATAGTTAAAAAGGGTTGCTTGACTGCATAGACACTTCTCTGTAAATAAAATTATCTGGTTTTCAGTTTAAATTGCCAGCCCCTAAATAAATCCAGAATGTCCAGTTAAATAATGCAACAAGATATTAGTGAAACAGACTGTCTCCTTACAGAAATATAAGCATCAGCTTAACACCGTACTGTGGTATGACCTTATAACTGACTTGCTATGTAACACATTCCTAGGTATGGTATTATACAGTATCCTGAGCTTGGACAATATGTAAGAAATTATTTCATTGTAAGTATCTTTGAGACTGATTTCACAATTCATATGCAGACAGGAATACAAAAACTTCAACAGAAGACTTTAAGAAGATGGCCCTTAGTTTTATTGCTTTATATCTGTGATGGCTCTGATAGTGCACACAGTTTTTAAGTGCAACCTAACGTAAGCCAACTTCTAAATTCAGCTTCTGGTGACAGCTTCTTTTACATTTCCTCTTGCATGAGCAGACACAGCACCAAAATCCAATCTACTTTGTCAAATATATGCATTGTGCAAATGTATGACTGTTTGATAAATGGAGTTGAATCTGTTTGGGTTTTTTTTTGAGGTACTTCTAACAACTGAGAAATGTGCATAGTTCATATTTTAGCTCACATGTTGCATGCAAATTTCTTCTTTCTACAGTGCAATGTGCACTGTGAAGTTCCATGAGATGTCTAAACTAGATTCACCATAAGTACTTATCCAGAATATGCAATTAAAATGTAATTCATTTCTAGATATCATCAATATTCTGTCATTGCATAAGGGGAATGGACTAGATGACCCATGAAGTCTATTCCTACCCTCATATGTATTATGATTACCTTATATTAGTAAAATTGCTTTTTAAGGTCACTTATAGGTGGTGGTTTCCTTCACACAAATATTTGGTACATTTGGCCATTCATGTGTATTTCTTCATGCTCTGTTTAGAATGGATTCAGTAAAGGTAGAACATCAAATGAAGCAAAATCCTGCTATTTTGTTGTAAATAATTCATAAAATAATGTTATGACCCTTATTCCCCATGAGACAGCCCTGTAATGAGCCACCCAAATGAAGCAGCAAAAACATCCACTTCCCCTGCCATGGGTGTGCCCCTGACAGACTCTTCAGGGTCAGAAACCCATCAATCTCTTTTCACACATGAGCTAATCAATTCAAAGAGGGAAGTGCCAATGAGCTATTAGATCAATATGGTGAAGTATGGAGATTGATCTTATCCCAGAGTGACTACATTAACAGACTCGTCAGTATGACCTCTGCCCTGCGGCACACATTATACAGGATTGCAAGTCTGATATCTGAATGAAGACCTCAGGTCATTGCTTTTAATAATCTGCTTTGCTGAAAGAATTAAAAGTAAATCTGTAACGGGATGACTGATGAAAATATGAAGTGCATTCTTTTTCTCTAGTCTAGGAATGCTCGCAGAAATCATGCCAGCTTTTCACAGCAACCGGTAACATCAACCGTCTTACACAGAAACCTGTTCAGCTCTATCTGGGGACCTGTATTTGAGGTAACATGTATAATGTAACCAATGGTTTGTTGCTTTCCTGCCACAAAATTGAATAAAAATAACTGCATGCCAAATGATAACAAGTACTAGCTTTGTCAAAATCGATTAAAGTCTTGGGTGAATTGCTCCAATCAGTTCATATGAACTGCCAGATCAAGAGCTATACTGGCATCCTGGTGATCTGAATTATTTAGCTGGTGTAAGTGGGATTGCAGCAGCTGCCACTGCTGTGAAAGTTACTCACAATGCTGCCACGTACTGAGCACACCACCCACCAAGCAAAATGTTCCCAAGGCTTGCATCAGCTCGAGGTCCAACCCTGGGAGTCTTAGTCTGTTTTCATTTAGGCCAAAGGCCAGCAACTCTGGGGGAAATTGATCTCATTAGAGGAGCCTGGCTTCACAATATTTAGGAGCAATATGTGCATACATCAATAAACAGTTTCCTGTCCCTTAATCAACCTATGCTAGTGAGTGTCACAAACTTTACAGGAAATCTGTCCGTGAAGTGACCACAAGTAATACTATGCACAACTATTTCAGACCTCTCATTTTAAAGACTGTTTTTATGTATAGTCACAGAGATGCTGAAGAAACGTACAGTGTGTTAAGAGCATAACATTAATATTGTTAATATTTTTAAAACACTGAATAATCTCATTGCAATGAAATATTTATGTATATGACACATTTTAATACTGTGTTTATATTATACCAAACAATTTTATTGTTCATTGTATAATTGAATCGATGAATTAGAAGAAGGTTACTAAAAAAGGATTAATGTTTTTTTAATGAAAGTAAATGATATAACTTCTGTTAGTCGCTAAGGATAATGGCAGATCTATCAGGTTTGTACAGATAAGAGCTTTGTGAGTTTATCTGAAAGCCCACATAATGGCTTTCATTTAGCTGTAACCTAGAAAAACAGACTTAACAATCCTATTCAGGGTTTTTAATTCATTGTTTATGTATATGAACTCTCTTCCGCTTTGTGATCAGATCACCTGTCTAATCATGAAAATATGAATCTCTTTAGCAGATACATCTATTTGCAGTTATAAAACACATTTGAAAACAATGTTCTTTCAAAGTCTAAATAGAAGAACCAAGCTAGCCATACAATACCACTGGGAAATGTTTCTGAGCTCTTAGGTGAATAGATAGGGGCACTGATGAGAGCTTTGTATGTTAATAGTGAGAATGTAAACATTTTAATGCTCACACAGTTTTAATCCTTCATTAGCACACCAGCCTAAATTGTAAATACTTCCCAGGTAGAGCCTCCTATGCCTAAAAATATCCCAGTAGAAAATCATTTTATTAGTGTAACACTGATTCAACTTTTAATACTGCAGAAAATATTATATAGAAAATTAGAACAGCCGCTGCAAACTTGGCTCTGAATCCTTCACAGGTATTGTGTTCTTTGCAATGTAGCATCCAATTTTTTTATTACTTTGCAATAGATATTTAAACAGATAAAGGAATTTTATATTAACACATGATACAAGTATTTTGGAGGAGGGACTTTATAATGACACCCTTAGAAATATATTTGCATTTTTCAATGGGAGGCATGTTATTAAGCTTCTTATAAAGAGAAGGATTCTAGCATTTCTTATATCTTTAAGCAGACTAAGTAAGTATGTATAATACATACATATGTATGGTACATAGGATGCTGTAGTGTTGCTCAAGGACCTGTGTGAATTTTGTGAGACCACAGAATTCATAGTGGTGAACCACAATTAAATAGATCACACCACCAAAATAGGCATATCTTTTTTTCTGCCTCTATGATGTGGTTTTTACATCATGTTCTTTCCAAAGATCTAAACCAGCTATTCTATAATAGAAGTGGTTTAGGTTTAAAAGGGTTTTAGAATTTTGATATTATATTTGTATCTTTCCACTTATAAAGCAAGGAACTTAATACACATCCAGTAGAACAGGCCTCAGAAAGATTTTGATTCAGGAGAGTACTTTACATATTCCTTGAAGCATTTCTCCTGATCTCACTGATGGGAAGCAGACGCTTATATATTTTCACTAAAATGAAGGTGATTCTTCTGAACAGGGGCAAGGGAAAGTAAACATTTAGCATATATAGAAGTACAATACCTTTTCCATAAATAACAACATCTTTTTTAATTTTGGTGTTTCACACTCAACAAGTGCTAGAAGTAAATGCTGCCTCCCAATGGAAATGTGAAGTTTCTTTCCTGATGAAATAAACCATAAAATTTCTAGTCCCATTGTTTTATCAGATGTTTAGTTTTATCTTACTTCTAGTAACAGTTGAACAGTTTTAATTTTGAATTTCAGTATCAAATGTCTTGTTTTATGAATTTCAGATCATGAGCTCAAAATGGAGTTTCTGGAGTAAGGGGGATATTTTTTCCTTTAACAACAACCACTTGAAAACTGGTTAAGAACAAGAGAAAGCAAAAATAGATTAGTAGCAGAGTTCAAATGAGGTAATGAAATTAATGATAAATGCAATTTATCTTATAAATCTGCAATATACCACATAGCTTCACAACTGCACTATCACTGTTACACATGCTATCAATGCACATGCTAGCTGCATCTGTCTGGTCACACAGTCTATGGCTGAATTAGGGGTATCTGCTCGGGGCATCTAGTTAGATGGTTTTTAGGTATCCGAGTACAGATAAGTGGTACACAGTATTAATAACCAATGAATCATGTCACTAGGTTCTGTGTAACACAGAAATAGCTGCGGGGAAAGAAGCAAACTTCTTTCCAGTTTCCACTGTAAGCAAGTGCTTACAGGCAGAGAATGCTCATGAAAACTTTCAGAACAAAAAGGTAATCTTCTGGGAAAGTTACAATAGATTGAAAATACATGTCTAGAATCAAAATGCTTCCTCAGCCTTGACAGGAGAAATAATAAATGCTTTCTAGGTAATTACTGCAGCTCTTTTGATAAATTTATATTAATAAATTAAAAACATCTGTAGATTGACAAGTGTTCTGTGGGCTTATAGTGGAAGGCCAATGGCTAATTATGAAAGCCTGACTTGACTAATCAATTATTCAGATGAACATTAGGTGCCTATTATATGTGTAAACATGGGAATTATATTTCCCCTAAGTAACTTTTTAAAATAACAAACCCAAAACATGCAAATTTGAACTAGAAAGAAACGGTACTATTATGCACTTATTGCACATGCAGAACTCCCACTGAATTATTCAGGAAATACAGTATTGGGAGCCTCGGTCTTCTGACTCTGAGCAACACAGCAATAGCAGCACATGCCATGTGGTATTTGTTATGCATGTAATATTGATTTAGCTCACTCTTGCTGGTCATGTTTCGAATTCATTTCATGTTTAGGAGTAAGGGAAAGGAGAAATATCCCTAGATTGATATTTGCAATATATTTTTACGCCTGTTGAACACAAGATTATTTTATCAATTAATAAGAACATGGCTTTTGAGTGCAGGAAAAAATAAGCCTTTGAAAAGGAGCACAAATGAGGTAATGAAGAGGTAATTAACTATGTTTTGAAAAGGTTTGTATTTGCTTCATTCTCCAACTCTTGTATGTCAGGATTGAGAGAGTGCTAGTGTTACAGAACAGATTCACTGGTATTTCATTTAATTTGCGAGGTACAAAACATAGTAAGGCAATGCATAATTGTCCGTCCCATTTAGGAGAAACCAGACTCAAACAGAATACAGCAACAGGGAAACCAGAAATAGATGTGACCAGACACCTGCTGACAAACAATGATAAATCCCACTGACACTGCAGTGACCCCCAGTTAGTCAAGATTTAATTAAGGAGTATAATTTAGTTAGTGGAACAGAACACTAATGAGTGGTGTTTTTTTATACGGGTAATTGCACATAAGAATACAAAGTAAGCTAGGTCCCTAAATATGTCATTAAAATGAACTGTATAGCATAACAATCAGATCTTTAAGTTCTTTTTTTCTTTCTCTGCAATGATGCAGGTTGAAGCAACACAGCTTGTCAAGCATCTGTGCACACGCTAACAGATGCTGTTGGCCCAAGCCTGCATGTGTCTAAGCATGTTGGTAGCATGACCTTGGTGGCACAATGCACACCAGCAAAGCTAGGCATGCATGGGTGTGCTGGGCTGCGTCTGTCATTCTGTTTGCACTTGTTTGTACCATACAGGGGTCACTGCGGCTCGTTTTCTAACAAATGACATTCTGTTGCTATTCTCTTACAAGTAATATATCCTCTAGGTTTCATTTATCAAGTGTGCTGATTACAAGGAAGACGTATTTTACAAATTGTTTCTATGATTATCTGCACATCGAGTGCAATATAACTCTACAATAAGCCAAGACAGATTTCAGACAGTATGGGAATTTTATGTGTGAGCCAGTTTTCTGGAATTTATTTTGTGAATCTTTAAGCAGTTGGATGAAATAGCTGAAATGTTTTTGTCAACATGCTATTTGGTTGTTTCAAACAGAAAAGTGTTTCTAAGTAGATTTACCTGACCAAAATGTTAAACTGGGGTCAAAAACATCACCACGAATAATGATGACAATGGTAGGGGAAAACCAACTTTCCTGTGGTCTCAAAGATTTAAAAGAATGCCTGTGTAGTTTTCGCCAGCCCTCTGCCAGGATTACTCTATCTGCTCCCAGCTGGTAGCCTGCAGTTCATGACAGCCTTTTATCTGTTATCAAAGCAACAAGTGGAAAAGCAGATCCTCCTGCCTTCTAACACTCTGTTCAGTTCTCTCTGTAGAATTTCTGCTTCTAAATCTTTCCTTTTAGCAAGTCCTCAGATTTCCTTCCTACTGCTGCAGGAGACACTAAATATGTCTGTCAGGTCTTTAGCTCTCTTGTCTAACTCAAACTCTGCAGGATACTAAAGGAAGAGTGAGTAATTGCATTGCAACAGGACATTTTCTACAGGAACTGACTGAAATGCAGAATAAGCCTGATACTTCTCACACTAGAGTGCTGAGAGTTTAGCATTGAGTTCCATGGCAGTAATACCAGGTCCTAATTACTCAAACAACCAAGTATTGTTCAATTAAAAGTTCAGATTGAGACATGAGTTAGGCTTAAATTGAATCCACTAAGCTATTAATCTATTTATATAACTACAAATTTTACTGTAACAAAAGCAAACCAAATGAACTATATTGAAACTTATGATATGCATATTGTGCTTACTTTGTTTTTTTTAGTTGCATAGGAAAAATAAAACAGGTAAAACTGGCAAATACTTAAGTATAATCAATGTGAATTCTTTCAGCAAAACCTATCCTCTGAAACTTAAGTTATTTGTTATTAAAGTGAATCTAAATGAATATGCTTTATATAGTAAAAATATACATCCTACTTTCTTTAAATCATGCTGTCATAGAGTAAAGCAATGCTGTAACAGTTACTACAACTATATTTTTAAAATCAAGATAACAACTTAACAAGCTGTTAAGTAGGCTACATTAAACCACAATATATGTTAAGGGGTTTAATTATTTTTTAGACAGACCTTCCCGACAGTTATGCAATGGCAGAAGATGCTGTGGGAATGCCAGTGTGGCAGTGAATCCAGGACTTGCTCCCTCTCTGGAACAAGGCCTTTGCCACCAGGCTCCTCTGTGGGTGCCTTGATGCCTCCCCTAGCTGAGCATAGCAAACGGAGCACGGGCCAGATCCTGCCAATGCTCTACCCTGCCCACAGTGCAATCTTGTTGCACTTGACAGAATCTCACCCTATACATTTGAGCCAGTTAGAGATTTTCTGATACCTGAAAAAGCATGATTTGCCTCTAAGTCCTTTGGCACTTTGCTAAGATGTAGGCAGTAGTGTCTCATTTTTATGGGGTGCTTGAGGTAAACTGTTCTAAGTAGGGCCCCAGTAAACGTAATCTTTCTGTTTTTTTTCCAGTGAGCTGGAAAGCCTATCAGAACCAAAATACACTAACAGAAGAGAGGTCGTAAAAGTTATGCAAATTATTTCCCCATTCTTATCTCTCTGTGGGCATGTGCCAGTATAAAATATGGGCTTAGACAGAGTGACTTCCGCCTGGGCTGCAGGCACATGTATGCATGATGGATCCCTGACATCTTCTTCTCCCCCATTTTCATCCCTGCGAGACTGTCCCTGCCCAGCAGCGTATGAATGAACAGAAGCGCCTTTCATCCCCCACTTGCCTGGCGCTTCAAAAGGAACTACAAAAATAGCAGCAACAAAAATCCAGCCGCCTGCCAAAAGGCCCGCACACGTCCCATTCTCACAGGCATGCAAAAGGTTGGAGAGCTCAGCAAAATTTTTATGTACGGGAGCAGGCCCAAGGAAAACTCACACGCCATAACCAATTGTGGACAGAGGATCATCTATCAGCAGACAAATGCAGGAACTCCAGAATGTCTCTCCTCAAATGAAATAATATATCTTTGAAAGCCAATGCCCGTTTTAGGCCTGAGGCCCATATATCAAGCCTGAGAGGCTTGTGGATACGCTCCAGGGCCATTAACCTTCCACCTGTTTCCCCTTGTCCTTCAGGATGAGACCCTGCCCTTGATTTTACTCCCTTCCCCTGTTCATCTTCCGACAGAGTGTAAATGTAAAGCAGAGGGCCTGCGAAATAATTCAAAGGCAATGGACCAGGGACATGGTTACAAATCTCTGCCACTGGCACTGTGACTTATGCAGGCAGTTTGTCACACATGAGCCAGGTGACCTCTGTGACATAACAGAGAAAAATATCGCCCGAGATCAAAAGATGAGATTCACAGCACTCTAACTAACTCTGGTGTACACAGCCGTGCTACACAGCGGCCAAGGGTTTCCTCTCTTTCAAATACTGCTTGCTCCGCTCGCTAACGGGTGGGTTGTGCTCCTGATAATTTCAGTAATCTCTTTTTCTGTTGTCTCTTTGGAAATCTTTCCTGTAACCTGAATGTCAAAACCTGACTTCTGCTGAAGCCTTGCTTTTTTGAAAAAGGCATTTAAATTGACAAGGAGAGACAGCAAAATGTCATTCAGCAGATAGAAAAAGCAACATCATTGAAAATGATAGAACAGTCAATTTTGTAAATGTGTCTGTTTTAATCCACTAATTTTCAAAATACTAAGTAATACTAAAACTTTGTATGAGCATATGCTGTCTCTGGTATTGCAATGAGAAGCCTTCGAAGTCTAAAACATTTATTGGGATTCAACTGTCATGACGGTTAAAATGAGAGTTAGCATTAAAAATGATGCAATGCAGCCAGATAACACACATCTGTACTGATTCATATTTTACAAAGAAATATACTACAGGACCAGAATAACAGTTGTTTGAAACAAATTCTAATCAGATAGATTTTTTTTTTCTTTGAATCTTAAATACATTTTTCAAGATGTGTGCTACATAGGAAGTTTCCCAGCTGTTTTGTACATTCAGGACGTCTCTGCTGGGTGCAGACAAAAGAACAAGGCCTAATGCAGTGCTTCTCTTTCACTCCCCATAACCTAACGGTATGTCTGGTATGGACATTTAATTTTGTCTATTTCATAAATTAAAAAAACCCTCACAACTGTCACAGTATCCCTGGCATGATGATGAAATGAGAAATACAACTGTAGCTAGATCAGCCTAAATCCCATTCTAATCCTAAATCACTTTGGCACTTGCCAACACCTAGTTGATGAAAAAATCAGTTTAACCCAGGAGTGTATATAAAAATACACAAATACAGACACACATACGCAAATTCAGCATATTGCTTACAAGCATGCTAAACATTATCCTATTACGTATTTCATTCTGTCTTATCACACGCTGACTTTGAAAATTTTGTGGAGTTCAAGCTCTTATCCAAAATCATCTAACAGGTAGTGTTTCACTATGGAAGTATATCTAAATTCACAAAACCTAAAAAAATAAAAGAAGTTGAACTATGGCTAGAACTTACTGCTAAATTATGCAGTGGTTATAAAGAAATGAACAACTGAAAACCATTTTCTGTTTTCCACTGACTAAAACCTGACATAAAGCAGGTTTTCGTCAGTGGATTAAATGACTGCAACAGTAAACACAGTAAATACAAAATTAGTATTGCAGAAAGATTGCTGTGAAGTGTTACTACATGCATTTGTAAATATAAGACAGTTTTTTGATTTCACAGTGCTAAAATCTTTTGCTCTTGTTCACGTTATGTGATTACAATCACATTTTCCTCTAATATCTCTAAAGAAAGCCTGCTGGAGTTAGAGCAGTCATCAACTACATGCAAGTTTTGTCACTAGTTTCAGTGAACTCCAAGATGTTGTCATTTGTGAAAGTACCTGGAGTTTGCTTTTTCATGTAAAATATAGGTGATATATCAAAGTGTTCTCACAGTCATATCTTTAGCTCTCTTTGACACTCTTATCTGTAATATTACTTTATATTTAGGTCTGATTTAATTTAGATTTTCTCTTTTTTTTTTAATATATTCAACATATCCCTGAAAAAAAAAAATATTTAATTTCAAGAGTACCTAGCCCAATCCATTGCTTTTTATAGGAAGTATGATCTAGTGCATTTGCTTTTGTGATATTCATGAAATTTGGAAATCAAGGCTAGGCATCATATACTACTTTAATAGAAGCTTTTGCTAATTTGAGTGTTTGATCAGTTCTGAATGCACAAATGGCCTATTAGAATTTCTAATGCATAAAGAAACTACTTAAAATGTTATTACATGTACAATAATACTATTATATGAATATAGTAAATCATAATTTTTATAAATGCACACTCAAATACACATGAAATTATTTGTCCTGTTTACTTCTCACAATGCAATTTTTGTATAAATATCTACTGAGTATCAAATATTTTTTAAGATTAAAGGTTACAGCACCCTGATTCTAAAGAATAGAATTTGACTCTGCTTGGTTTTCTTGAGGAAAAAGCCTTAAATTAGTTGGTGGATATACTACACAGACACTACAAGTCTACTTAATTGTATTTTTTAGAGCTTATGCCTCCCTGATTCAGTCATTTAAAACAAAAGAAAACAAGGAGTACTTAACATTTAAAAATTAGAATAGCAATTTGGGACATGAATAATTCCTTACATTCTTTTCCAGCTACAGACAATTTTCTGTTGGGAAAAGTGCCATGTAGTATCGACAGTGACAACAAATTGTATTGTCCGGTGAACATCTGTTTCCGACTCCCACACTGATATTGCAGGTTGGCTACTTCAGATTTAGTCTTCACAGGCTGCCCGACCACAGAGGAACTGGAAATTGCTGGTACGTTCTACTTTTATTATTGGAACACAGGAAAACTTTATCATCATTCTGGGAAGGTCTGTGTCTTTTGAAATTTTGGAAAGAGGGTTATGTTAGCACAAAAAGCCACATGCTTTAGTTCTTATGAAGGAGAAAAGCAGCTCCTGTTCATTGTGTCTGACAGTACATGCAGGTATGCAAGTCTGAGATGAAAATCTCAGAATGGAATAGTATTGCTGTTATTTCTGTTTCAACATGCAAGGTTTGATGGCAAGAGTTGGAGGGAGGGAGAAGGTTTTTTTTTAGTAAAACCAGCAGCAGTGCTAAAAAGGACCAGATTCTCCCAGTCTTGCTGCTCAGTATGTAGTATTGTGTCCCTATACAAACTAAGTCCGAAAACAGTTTCTGCAGGGCAGAGCAGGCTGAGGTTTAGTATAGGTTACAGGATATAGCCCTAGAATCAGTCTCAACGAAAGAAATTATCTTTTCTAACTTATATTTATTGCACAAGTTAATATGATAGAAAATCATTGAGAAGGGCTGTGTTAACTAGCTAAAATTATTACTGTTAAAAATCCCAAAGACAATACTAAGCAATCTTTAAAAACTGAGGGGAGTTTGTTAGAATGATCAATGTCAGTTTTCTCACCATTTGTTATTCAGCCAGGAGGAAAAGGTAAAGTAATGCTTTGGCAGGGACAGAGAAGAAATTAAGATACATACTTGATACGCACCATGTGCCAGTTTGATAAAGCTCCAACTCCTGAAGTGTAAAAACACCAGTCATTGCTGGGATAACTACTGAAAACTATCCTCTCTTGCAGAGAAAGAGAGAGAAAAGCTCTACTGAAACTCCTATTAACACTAATTAGAGTTGCCAGCATGCAGCAAAATCAAAGCCAAAATATGTGGAGCTCCCACTGAAGTCAAAGAGAGAAGGGTATGCCTTAAAGGAGAGGCATGCAAATTAAAAATAAATGCTGTTCAATGTTACCAAATGAGCTAGTCATGTAAACACCGTCATTAAGGTCTAACCCTTCCTACTGGGAACACCCCCACTGAAAGTTCATTCAGAGTCAGCAGAGAGCACTGTCCTTTACCACACTTGCAGATTGAGAACCTATCTTGTGAGTGACAGGTCCAAAGCAAAGTAATTGTCATGTGTTTATTTCTGCTTAAAGTTATTATCATTATTATTGCTGTTGTTAATACATTTGTGGTTTACTCACTGTATTTATAAACAAGAACCATTGTTTTCCCAGTCCTGCATTAGAAAGACCATTTCTTGATGTTACCCTTTATAGCAATTTTGGATTTTTCAAACTAAAAAGTCTGGATAAAATCCTAGCAATATGGCCAATATTCAAAATACTGTTAGGAGATTCTAGGTCTCATCCTCAAATGCAGAAAATTGTCTGATGTTGCTTTTCATGTGCGTAATATGTGCTACCCCAAAAAATACTCCAATAGTATTTGTGAGTACCTTGCTTTCTATCTCACTCTCTTCTCTCCATGTGTAGATAGGAGGACCAGTGGTTGTGGTTACAAAAGAAGCTGAAATTATTTTATACTGTGGTCACCTGGGTATGAGCTACACATTAGTCTCGACTTCCACTTGCACACCAGGTGATTTGTACCACCACCTAATTTAATTTCATGCCTTCAGCAGACTGTCTACTACATTCCTAGCATCTCCCACAGTTCCTTCTAATCTCAGAGTCCTTATGCCCTGCTACTGCACAGACAAATGGAAGTAGAACCAGAGACTGGGCAGTTGTCACCTGTTATTGTCCCTACAGGTTTTTGCTGTTTTCTGAAGGAAAATTAACTGTGTTTGTGGTTTTATTGTGATTTTTACTGAGCTCCAGGAGCAGCAAGATGGAAAGGAGACTGTTGGCCTGTCCAACCCATTCACTCCAAACCTGTTTCTCAAAGATTTCCACCTTTTCCCAAAAGTGTGCAGAAGGATTTTAAGGGGCTGTCACTGAAACACACTGACTGCTGTTGAACATTTTTGTGGGATAGGTCAGTGGAGTCACAAGTAACTGTAGTTACTGTCTCCTATGTAGTGGCTGTGGTACTAACACAATTCCAAAGAAAGAGAAAGGAAAGGAAGAGAAAATAAATAACAAAAAAAGCATTTAGAAATAACACATAGCAAATGAAACTTAAACACTTGACACAGGCAGCTTTACAGAAGAGAACAGGAAACTTGCAGGTGCTGTGAGTGAAACTGGAAATACAGTAATTCAAGATCTTAACTTGCACTTCTTATTTGGACAAAATTCTCATTGGCTTTAGTAAAGTTCTCTTCTGACAAGCGGTACAAGACTGGGCCTATAAACACAACCTGACTTACACTGAAAATTACTATATGCAAGACTGACTTCTTCAGCTATTTAGGAGAGTAAGTAGTTGTAGGTACACTTTCATTTCATTGTACAGGAAATTCTGGCCATAGCACAGAGATAAGGATAGTTCCCAGAAGTCTATAAGTCTTTTCTGCCCCTACCTTAAAGAAAGTGAAGTAGATTAGGAGTGACTAGATAGTCCTGTCCCTACTTTCCCTGAGGTGCTGGATCAGCCCTCAGACTAATCATCTGGTGCACAAGGGCTGCAGCAAGCTGCTTCTTGAGTGGTGAGGGATCATGAGTCAGCACCACAAATGTGTTTGCTCATTACTCAGGAACAAATTGCAAGATTGCAGTAAGTATTCCCCAATAAATACCAAAAGGTATCTAGATGAAAAAGACGGTGCTGACTGTAACACCAGAATAAAGATACAATTCTTCATCACATGCAGTGTCACACTTTAGCCAGGGTGATATTTCCTGTATTCAGCAAACATGCCAGTAAAAGAATTTCCTTGGCATACAGACAACATGGAAATGTCCTTTTAAAAATCAGTTAATACCAACAGAACTCATGAGCTAGCTGGAACCATTTCCTATGCTGTGGAAAGAACACTCAAATATGGTTAACCAAGACATTTCACCCTCACAGCCTCCCCCCTCCCCATCTATTTCTGGATGTCTTCTTTTGTTCACCCTTTGCTAATTATAGTGGCCTTGCTTAGGTGATATTTATAGTCTTAAAAGAGTTGCCTGGCTTTTAGAACACTTTATTCATGTATATTTCCTGTGTTCATTGTTGCCTTAACTAATTTTTTTAATTAAATTTACTTGATCCAAGATTTTATTTAGCAACAAATATCAAAGTAACTTTTCTTTCAACAAATGCAAGAGCTGTATTTAGATGTAAAAAGGATTTTTCTATTTCTGAATTTCTGAAAACAGATTTATTTATTTTCCTTCTGCAAGTGACAGCTATGACAGATGATGCCAGAATTAGACAAAATGAAATTCCTTTTTTTTCACCACAATTGATTATTTGATATCTTATTATACTAATTTACTGTAATTTTTTTTTTTTTTTGTTTAATGATTGCTTTTAATGACTGGGGTGTTTCCAAGACACAGTGTTAAGTATTTGTTTGCCCATTCTCCCCTGATGTTTACCTAACCACCTATAACTGAACTTCTACAGTTACTGAACTGGAAAAAAAGACATTGAGGGTGTCCACCTGAAATTATAGCTTCACTTTCCTATGGTACTGTATTTTATCTCTCTTTTAATTTTCCTTAATTCCTTCTTATCTGACCTTTTATTTCTTCTGGTGTTGCTCTACAAATGCGCCTGTAGTGATGCCAATAGCAGCAACTTTCAGTCCCCATTTCAAAACAGCAAATAAAGACCATTTTGGGGAAAATTTGGTGGACTCTACTGAAAGCTGTTGGATGTGGAGAAATGTTGAAGCAAAGCATGAGACTAACAGGTGGTTCACCTCTCAGCAGGAATGTTTTCTTCTTCGCTGGTAGCTGCCATCCACTCAGACATGCACAGGCTGAAGTAAGGGTGCTGCATCCCTGCAGAGGACCCAGGGGTCCAGAGACCCAGGAAGCTCCAGCCTATTCAGTACACTGGTGCCTTGATGCCTGTGTATGTATTTCCGTTTTACATACAGCAGTGTTGCCTCATGGGACCAGTAAGGCAACCTCATGGCAGGGCAGCCCGTAGCAGCCTACTCCTAACGATAGCACAACCCCAATGCACACCCCACCCTGCCCTACAGAGGGTTTGAATGCCATGCGGGTGCAGAAACACGGATCACAGGGTGGCTGCTAAGGGGACAGAGTCCAGCCTTGTGCAGCACCTCAGTCTGCCTCCCCTACCCATTTTACACAGGGGTAAAAAAGAGTCAGTTTCAAGTCAGAGAGATGGAACATATGAGAGAGGCAGAGCTGTGGCTCTTGAGTTAGCTGCTTTTTTAGGGTTTGCTCACAGTTATTTGCTGGTGTCCAACACAGAGCCCAGCTCCTCTTCCTGATCCGGCAAGGCCCTGAGGGCACCTGCAGGCCCTAATGGCCACACCTGGCCCTCATCCTCGGCACCATTGAAGATACAGCTCTCTGTGCTGCATCACAGGTAAGGCTCTCTCACTGTTTGTGCATGCCTTTGCCTTGTCCCCTCAAATGTCCCTGTGGCTCATGAGGGTGGTGGGGTGGGACAATGATGCTGGTGTCTTTGCGGCCTGCCCCATGAGGGTGGCAGGCCCGTGCCCCTCAGTCAGGCTGAGGCCATGGGGCTTCAATGCCGGTCAGTTTCTGTGGCATGTGGAGATTCAAATCATGATGTTTCAAGTCAGTTTTATAATGTGGTAGACAACCTGTTGTGATTTAGCCAGCATTAACTCTGAATAAACATGTTTTATTCAGAGAAAATGCAGAAATGCATAAAATGCAGAAATGGCTGCAAAAATTTATAATTAAGAGGTTTCTTATTTATAAATAAGTAAAAACCAAAAAATGTGTAAAGGCCGTCATAAAGATGTAGCTGTTACATTGCAGCTTGTTTTTAACTGCTCTTTCCAGGCAGCTGTGGAAAAGTGGGAAGGATTAAATACCTGTTGTATATGTCACTTTAATAAAAGATCTGTACTGCACTCATTTAGTAGAGTACCAGATACTGGATTTTTCCACTGCCTTCACATTTGCTGTAATGGAGGTCAAGCCAAATATTTATCATTCATTTGGATATTTCTTGAATGGCACTTAAATTTAAAGTGATTTTTTAAGTAATATTTCATCTTGTACTAAAATACACTTTCTTGAAGTAGCTATTTTTTGCATCTTGGCTTATAGGGAGTGGGGGAAATAATCAACTGAATTTTGTTTCCAGTACATGAAAGTTTGCTTTGCTTCCTTTTACAAGTAGCCTTGTAACGTGAGACTATGAAGTAAAAGCATGCTAGATTTGATGCATGAAAAAACAAACAAACAAACAAAAACCCAAACCAAATCAAAGAAAAGCCAAAACAGAACAAAAATGAAAACACAAAACTACACCCAATTTTTCTGCTAGCATAAGATGAAATGCTTCCCTGGCAGTAGATCGTTGTGCTATTTTAGAAGTCTGAAATTCCACCTTTAGTGCATTCTGGCCAGCGCCTGGAAGTAGAGGTACCAGATCGATGGTTAAATGGAGTCTGCCTTTAGATTTTACTGCCTCTTTTTGAAACTCCATTTTATAATAATTTTAAATTTGGAAATGGGAAAGACTTGAATCCTCTAGTATGTTCCTGTACCTATAAAGCTGTGCAGTGCGTCCAACATGTTCTGAGTGATCTTATAAATTACAGCACAGTTTCAAATCTCTCGGCTTTGTGCCTTTTCTCCAATAATGGGTCTGATGACTGAATGTTATGGAAACCCCATATTATTGGTGCCACTACAGGTGGAACACAACTCCTTACTCTCCAAGATCTTTGTTTTGTTCAGATGTTATGCTTCTGCATGGCTGCCCTACTGTTGGTTGTATTTGTTACTTTGTTGAGCTCTGAATATTCAGATTTTTAATCTTTCTTCATAGATCACACTTTCCTGCTTTTCTTGCCATTGGTCAGCTTTTTTTTTAGCCCTACTGCTGAGTGAATTATGTGGGCTATTGATTCCACAGTCCTGTATGTAGAAAGATCATCCCTTAATCTCAAGCATTTTACCTCTACATATAAAAGTATGGAAGAGCATCCATTTATATTATAGGACTTCAGCAATGTCTGATAGGAAGTCTATAACTTCAGTATGGCTAAGATTTCATCCGTACTGTAGGTGATCCTAAAAGTTACAGGTTAACAGAGGAACATCCATAAATCTGAACAGCCTTGATAGATTTATAGTGGTAAACTTTCACTGTAATGGTGAACCATCCTGTACAAAGGAAATATCATACAGATATTGTACACAAGTGATGGACCTGCTGGAATGATACAGGTATCATAGAAAAAACTCTGGATCTGAATGAAACACATTCTGTTCCTATAGTAAAATTTACTGCCTGGTTGTAAGAAATGTCAAATTTGCAGGCGGAAAAAATGGCACTTTTGTGACAGAAACTTCAAAAAAATTGGGTTCTTTGCAAGTGAAGATCTGTCATTCTCCAATAAAACAATAAACAAAACCAGGAAATAGATATATAATTTTCCAAGAGACTGGAATTCTTGAATTCTTAATGTGCAATGCTCTCTCCAGCACTTAGAAAAAAAGAGCATATCCTTATAGCAGAAAACGGCAGTTAAAAAATAGTCTGGAAATGCAACAGGTAATGTTAACATGGATGAGCATTCACTGTTCAGTTTCTTGGCCAGTGCATCAGTAATTATTGGTATTCACTTTGATATCACTTTGGGCTAGCTGATACTATAGCTGATTATATCTCTGCTTGCCACTAGCATTAGGGTGGGCTGGACAGCTTTTGGAATTGTCACTTACTCAAATTTTCTCTAATAACAACTAATAAAACATTGCTATTGCACCACGGCTACTCATGGGAACCTAGGTAAGCTTGCTACAGTGAACTGGTGAATGCAGATCCATTGAAATGTAGAAGTGGCAGTCTCCACTACTAACTAGCATAATTCTTTGCCTCAGCATGATGCTCAACACTGGGTATGGGATGGAAAAATTACTAAATTCATATTGACTGAACTCAGTCTCCTGCTCTCAGAGGAGATAGTGTCATCTGGCAGAGTGAAACTAAAGGATCCAGCTCTGACACGAATAGGAATAGAAGAATGTCATCTTTCTTACCCCTAATATAGTGCCAGAGGCTAAGCACTGAACAAACTGTTTAGAAAAGCTGCAATATGACATGGCCACATGCTGAAATACAGAATCTAGTCAGATCCTTTGTTCACAGGAGAACCAGAATATTGTGAAATTAACTTCCAATAGAGTGTTCCCCTATGAGGTTAATCTAGGTGACAGATATAATCTTCATTAAACCCTAGTTTGTCTGCTGAAGCTTCTTTCTATAGCAATGATTTTACTGCTTGGAAATTAAAGTAATGATTCTACAGCAAAGAATTATTTGCTGTGTAAGAGAAATACTTTTCCTTTTCCCAAAAATTTTTAAAATGCTTGAAAAATATTTTTTTTCAGATCCAGATACACTTAAGCCAGACTAAAAATCAACAGGTACATGTGATAACATATTAAATAATCTGATTACTGATATTAAAGGAAGTCCTAGACCTCAGTTTTTTGCAGCTTCCCTGATTGAAAGAGCACTGCAGAAATTTTATTTCATTAACTATGTTAGTTACATTTCCTGTCCTGATAAACCCATACTACGAAGTCCAAAAGCACTTAAAATTATCAAATTGTCTTTGATAACTTAAGTCTAAATACTGTCAATGTTTCGTCACCCTGAAGAACTTTTGAGGTGTTCAACCGCTGTTTTTTTTTCCTCAAAGAACCCCCAAGTATTTATTTTCTTAGTCTGTGTTAAGTCAGTTTAATAATTGGATTTCTGTACTGTAATTCTTTATATGCACTTCTTGATACTTAATTACATACAGACTGTAATTTGAAATTAAAGTTATATTGAGTATTAGATTACTATATCTATCTAAATACATTTTACAGAAAAAAAATTAAGAGATTCCAGGAATTCTGTTAATCCTACTCACACTAAGTTTGCATTGCTCTGAGAAATAATTTGAAACTCTGCTATTATAGCTGTAGTTATGGGGAATATATACTACAAAACTAAGCCTCTATTAGCTTCTTAGCTGCCAAAGTATCTGTATTACCAAGTACAGTAGATGCTCTATAGATAGGGTCCTTTTGAGATACCTGGTAGAGCCATTGTTTCTTTGAAGACTGCATTTGCAGCTAATGTAAGCATGGACAAATTTATACTTATAATAAAAACTCTGCCCCAGAACTGGTACTGTCTGACATCAATGAATGGCCTTAATTTGCAAACACAGTGAATAGTTCTAGGATGAGCTTCTTTAACATGAAATATACCAGCTTTTCCTGCAATAATTCACTGAATGGGTTTGCGCTCATATAGTACTTTGACCTATGACATCCTCACTAAAACAGCCAAGTCAAGGTAGCACTTTCTGTGAGTCACAAGTCTTTTAGTGTCTTTTCTGTAACTATCAACATTTAGTTAATTTTCTGATCCTCAGCCAGAAAAGAGTATTCTGAGAACTGTTCTAGCGTGTAGGTTCTGTTTTCTTCCTGCCCCAAGCAGAGACTGCTTTCTTTTTTGGGTTCAGGAACACTTAGCTTTGGAAGTAGTTATTGAATTTTCCCTGATCGGGCTCATAAGGAAACACCAGTCCAGTGGAACTGTCTGCATCCTTGCTTGGGGCCAGGTAACCTTTGAACTCTAGAAACTCCTGCAATATTTTCTTTTTAGCTTTGTACAAAGACCTTTCACCTGACTAAGACAGCTCACTGCAAATCTAGAATCCCCAGGGCATTCCTGAGTTTTCTTAGCTGGGGATAAGATGGATATATCTTACTTTTATATTTACTGAGCTTTCAGAAACTCCAGAATAGCAAACAAAGGCCTTCTTTACTATTAGTGTCATTATGAGTCTATTGGGAGATTATCTCTGTATTCTCACTTTATCTGTGTATAAAGAATTATACAGAAACATTTCTCATTATGAATAAGCAAGTAATATGTGATGACAAATCCCAGAATTTATGACAATTACTAATTACAAAGTATTCTGACTTCACAAGAGAGATAGGTATATTTGAGATTTTTAGCAGTTGTTAAATTCAAAGTTATTTAAATTCAGGGAGCTGCAATTGACTGCTTTGGATCTTACGCTGATGTTATATTAATCCTGACTAGGTTGCTACATTCATATTTCCATTAATTTCTGATATCCAGTAGGAAGATGGAAGGATCTGCTCCTTAGTAAGAGCATTAGACTTAAATTACATGATTAAATTCATACATAGGTCAAATTCTGTAAAATCCAGTTCATGCTGCAGGCAGTTATGCCCAGTCAATATTTTTACCTTTTACATGCTTACACATATAACACATTCCAAAAGAGGCATTGACAATTTGTAGAGCAACAAGTGAAAAAGCCTGTGATAAGCATAAGCTGATAAAAGCTTCATGAAATAAAGTTTCAAACTATGTTTACTATTACTTGACAACCTCTTTGAAGAAAAATCAGGTTTTCAGCCTAATGAAAAATAGAAAATGTAAAAACTGGTGGGTTTTTTTTATTAGCTGTAAGGTACGTGTGTCCTAAACCACTGATGGACTGGGTATCATGCCCTCCTCCTTTTCAGTCCCTCCTGAATGCTGCTAATCAGAAATCTCTAGGTGTAGCAGAAAGGAAAATGTTTGCTTTTTTATATGAATTAAAGAGACAAATGTGTAAGAGTGGATTTAAAATGAAGTAAAAAGATACAGCAAAGCATTGCATGGATGATGTTTAGTAACTCACAGATGAATGTGCCAAGCATCACTTTTCATGACAAAATCAATATGAATTTCATACAGGGCACATTTGTAATTCTTTAGTGTTTAATTATTTGAGTAATTTAAAATTTTAGTCCCAGAGGTCTGCTAATGCACCTGTCTTATCTGAAAGATGTGTCAAGATTCAGTTGTTAAGTTTAGGCAAGTAGAAATAATAGGAAAGTATCTTCTCAAGCAAATACAGGCTTCTCAGCTGTGTACCAGCAGGGAACAAAGTTAGCTGTTCTAAAAATCTAATTGCAGCTTTATTATGGTTACTGCTTCCCTTTCTTCTGCATTTAAAATCTGTCATATCTTTAGGTATTTGGTTTTTTTTTTCCCTCTGCCACAGGTATTCATGCTCTGTGAAGCAACCTGAAATAGCTGCTTTTGCTACCTGGACTGGAAGGAGCTGAAACCATGGATGGACAGAAGAGAGCTGTGTTCAGGAAAGGTTTGGAAACCCTTTATTTAATTCTGATCCTCTCAGCTGCAAAGATATGGTGTTACTTGGTACTGTTAAAAGTGTAGAGTCTGAGCTAAACATGTTTTGAGCACCTCACTTTTTTGAATCTGAGAAGCTTAAAGTTCTTAACTGTGTAATCTGGTCCCTTAATATTAGATGTGGATAGATTTCCAAGTGTCTTATTACTTTTCTGGAATACTGTGCAGTTTAGCTGATGTTGTCCAATTAAGCAGAAATAATAATAATCTGGATACACCAGAAGGTATGAAACTGTCTGAACTCTTAAGTTTCTAAGATGTAAAGGGTACAAATACTATGATGAAAACAATGTCTTCCAAAAACACATGAAAGTAAGTTTGCTAGCCAAAGGCTATAGGTAGTGAATTTCTATAATATATATTTCCAGAAGTCTCTATGTACATGGTAGTGTATATATACAACCAGAGCCAGAAGAAAGTGGTCAGCATTTTTCTTAAATAAATTTCTGCAGGTTTTTGTGTCCATACTAGTAAACATATGTTGGTTGAAGAATATAATCCAGGGCTGAGTCTGGAGGTGAAGACCACCTCTGAAACTATTCCCAGTATAGGATGCTGAATGCTTATAAAATCTGCCATGGAACCATAAATAGTAAATGTTGCTTGAATATCTGTTCATATATTCACTTTAATCAGAAATAGCATTTGAAGGCAGATAATTTCAAAATTCTTACACTTAAGAGTATCTTGGTTTGCAAGTCTCAGTGATTTTTAACATGGTTACTCTTGACTAAAGTGCTCACCAGTGTATGGGTAGAAAAGTCTGCTCCCTGATATTTAGAACATAGCCTATTGGAAGTTTTAATTTTAAGTTATTTAAAATGAGTAGCATGACTTATAGCTTGCTATAAAATTGTAAACAACTTAGATAGCAAAGATGTGGCATTCTTTTCCTCTCTCCAATCCATTTCCCCCATCCCCAAGTAAGCTTCTCCCTTCTTTGTATTTGTATAGACTGAGTGTTTAATGCTTCCTATGGTCATTCTCATGAAAAACTGGAGAGAAAACTGAGTTGTGTGTGTAACACATATTCTTGTAATCAGGGGTTATTTCATGTGTTTGTATCATTATGGTTATGACAGAAATACTATTGTGGCAAGTGTCCTGACTGCAGCTTTTTAATGGGATCTCCCTTCTGTGCTCATGATTCATGTAGATTTAATTCTCAGTGAATTTCTACAGTAATTATTGTATTTGGATACTGTATTATTTTCCCTTAGCTTGACAATAGTCAGCAAGAAATTATGGGTTGTCACAAAACTACAGATTTCAGCAGCAAAGAGTCGTGGCAAGAACATCTGTGTAGGACACAGATTTGGTAACTAGCAATATAAAAGCAAATTCAGATGTGACATGAGCTCATCTTGAGGGGGGGATTGAGACAGAAGATATTATATTAATTCCCAAGCTGATTTCTGTATCAAAAGAGTGGTTAAAAGTGGTAATTTATCTTTTACTGTCTGATCCCAAATTTCTAGCTTAAAATTTCAGACCTCACCACAGCATACAACAAAATTGCCTTAAGAAAAAAATCTGAGAAATGTAAATGGAAGGATTTCTGGTCACCAGTGCCCTGTGCATAGGTGTTTGCTAGGTGGTTCAACAAGATTAAGAGCCTAAAGGTCGTTGTAGCCAGCCTAGACTAAAGAAATCCCCCATATATCAATGGTGATGAAAACCAAAAGGAGTCCTTAAGGTTTTTTCTTCCTCCTTGCTTTCTATTCTGTGTATACCCTGCTTAGTATTCAGCATTCACGGTTAACTAGACACACAAGAATGCACAAAATAGTATCTCATTGGAAAGTAAATATTTCAAATATGGATTTGTCTAATGAATAAACAGAGATGGACAGAAATGGCTTTCCCCCCTATGGTAAATGAAGTAATGAAATAATTACATAAATGAATGTAGAACGATGAAACAGGCATGCTTACAACTCTGAATACAAACCAGACAGTGAGCAGTACTGACAGGGGAGGAATAAATTTTATGCAAGGCTCTGTGGAGGTTAATAACAGTTGTGATAAATAGTAAAGCACAGAAGAGCTGAACTGAAACTTGAATCTCTCTGCTACAGCTAATTACAGGCTCAGGTGGAAGACAGCTACAAGTTTCTTTTCATAATAGTCTGCCTACTTCAAGTGAAGTAGATTAACAATGAGATGGGGCAGATGGAAGGAAAAATAAACCATGCTTTTTTGCTTGAAGTACAACATTTTAACAAATGGTAATATTTTTCTTGATTGAATGACAATAGAATGTAAGATTGTTACCTACCTTAAGTTCTCTAAAAAAGATGCTACTCCTAGCCCACTCAACAATGGAGAAGAGGGTTTGGTCAGCCATTTTGCACATAAGCCCAAATGTGTTGAGCTTCTCATGTTTGCTTCTGTTCGCTTGCTCTTGCTGAAGATATGCCATGATTTTAGCTTGGACTTGTGGCTCATCTGGCTCACATTTCAGGAGTTCCAATATCAGATGTGGAATACTTGCTGGTGAGCTTGTTTGATAACTATCCATGTATGAATAGCCCATTATTGACTCTGGTGAACTAGTGTAAGGGTCAGGGTACTCGGACTTGATAGCACGGCTTGGAAAATGGCCATAGGTTTGGTAACCTTGCAAACTACCATGGGGTGGCATTGTCATACTAATTGGAGAGGTTACAAAGGGACTTCTGTCATAGTCTGTAGGAGGCAAGGCAGTATGGTTCAGAGGTAGGCCCTTGGAGGCAGAATGGATGTTCTGGATTGCAGAGGATATTGTCAGGTCAGTCGGCATTGCTTGAATCACCTGAGTCATGGCTTCCAGTTTAAGTCCATTTGCTCGGATAAGAGCCTTCTTCTGCTGCTTCAGTGCCCTGTCTCTCTTGTACATTGGTCCAAACTTGTTTCGACCACCACGCATTCGGTCAGCTCGTACAGCTGTCAAGGGAGAGGAGGAAGTAATTCACAATTAAAACTTGGAATCAACATTCTTTAATGAAACATACATTAGGACAGGGCAGAAATGTAAAAAAGGTATCTCTTCTTTTTTTTTTTTTTTAATTTTTTTTTTTCCCCAAATTCAAAGTTGCACTTTTTTTTCTAAAGAAAAAGGTTTAATTTTACTTAAAAAATGCCACTCTTTTTCTGGTAATTTAAATATCACATGCATAAATTACTAACATAAAAGGACTTCTCTTTACATTGATTAGGACACAGGGACAAACACAGTGCTTGGCTACAGGAATTTCACACCTGCTATGGGATCATGTGGAGATCTCAATGTATATTTGGTTTTATGTCAAGCTACTATGTCATTAAGAAACAAGGGCTGATGTCCAGAATTTGTCTGAGACGTATCCAGTGGACCACATTGTCTCATAATAATCATTCCATTACTGCCTTCCACCGCAGCAAAACATCTGAAACGTAAATTGTGATATGTTCAGTAGTCACAAAAGGGAACACATTTTTCTTTGCAAAAAGGAAATACTTCCTTTTGATGATTCTGTTCAGGTTGGTATAAAACTTAGAAATTTCTAGTTGGGTGAACAGCTCTATAGAAATGTTTAGCTGCAGTTGGAATGTGCAGAGAAAGCTGTCAGCTTGCTGCCTTCCACACAGAAGATGGAAGCGAAACAGAAACTGTTGACACTGTTCTGGCTTGTAATATCTCTGGAATTAGAAATAATTAAAACAAATCCTTCTCAACAGCTGCCTTGGGAGTCATACTGGTGGTCTCTGTCACAGCAGTGTCTGTCACCATGGTGTATATGTAATGGACTAGCAAGGAGCTCTCACCAAGCCCACCTTGCCCAATGGCAATTAGATTGAAAGAGGAACCTTTGACAGCCTGGTGACATGTTGAGACTGCTGAGATTGCTGGAGGTTAAGTTCTTGAGCTTTTTATCTTAGGGATTAGTAGAACATTAAAAATTTATTATGAATGCTAGATACGCATAATACTGTACATTATCATAAGGACTTTAACGTTTAATGATTTTTCTGGTCCATGGTAATTTATGAACTAGACTTTAAGGCTATATATATCACTATCAGGGAAATACACATATAAATGTCACAAGTATTTATAATTATGGAAGCACGTGTTCTTCCAATTTTCTAAACAAAGGAAAAGAACTTGTATGAATGTGTCAATAAGGAAGCTAAAGTACATTTTCTAGAGTATCTTTAAAACTACAAGCGCTTTGCTTAAATTTATAGTAAAGACACTGCTACTAATATTGCTGTTGGATGTTGATTTTGAGCAAAATGCAGGAAATTCATTAAATCACCACCCTAGTAAATGCACTTAACTTTAAACAATATCCCTCTAGGTATTCTACAGTTAAAATCTGTGAGCCAAATTGGATTAGTAAATGCTTTAGGATAACTCCCATAGAAATTAAGGTGAATTTCATATAACAGAATAACAGAAGGCAAAATTTGGTCCTATATCATTGTAAGCAGTTGAGAGGAGTTAAGTAGGACTAGGTGAATGTATTTTATCCTTATTCTGAATGGCAACAATAAGAAAAGGATTTCAAATGTCTTGCTATACTATTTGAATGTGGAAGAACATGGAGTGATTCAGGATGTGTAGTGCAGTGTGTCAGTGCTAGCTCAGTTCTGCGGGCAAAGAGAATAGTATTGAATCCATCAAACTGCAGAAGGCTGATTTTTCTGCTCATCTTCAGTTTTATCAACAGCTTTCCTTTGCCAGACTCACGTGATTGGGTCTTATCCTTTATGGTTGCCTTAGTGGTTTATGGTTTCCCTCCTTGGCCTGATTTTTTGTGGTTAAGCATCTAAGAGAAATGCCATTTCAGTACAATTGTAAGGCTAAGGAATTTAAGAGCTTGTCCTTTGTCAAGCAGAAATGTTATTTGCTGAGACATCTGAGTTTTAATATTTTATATACCAAAGTTAAAATGAACTCAGTGTGATCCTCAAATTTGGGTTGATAATTTTGTTTCAGTTATCTCAAGGGGTATTGTACACTTTTCATTGTTCTCTGTACATGAGAAAGTGAAATGAAGTCAAAATGCATACTTCAAAATGCCTTATTCTCTTTCATTTGTAATAGCATCTCAGCTGTAGCATCACAAAAATATAGGACACAACTTTAGAGATTATTTGGTTCCTTAATCTTAAAGGCAAGTTGGTATGAGGAAAAACCTTAATTTTCTCTGTTTCCTTTTTTTTTTCTCCTATTGTCAGAAGAATACACACATATATGTACACACACACACACACACACATATATATACACATAAACCTAGATAAAACATAAATAAAATCAGATCACTCTCCATAGCAATGACTTTTTTTTCCTAATCTGGACATTTGCATACTTTATGTTTGCTCTAAATGAAATCTTTCTAAAAAGATGCAAAGCTATTGTATCTAAATCCATTCATTCACAAACTCTACAAATATAAAATATTAAATGACATAAATGTATGGAAAAATGGATTATGGTTATGACTACTTGCTAGTGATTTACTCTTTAGTCTTCAGAGTTTTTAATAAAAGAAGAATTCCATTGAGCAATTTAACCTTTTACTATCTTTTTAAACCCATGATAAATACATACCATTTATTACACAAAATAGCATGTAATAACATACATAATCCTATAATTTTCAAAATTAATCTATCATATAGTTGAAAATACAGCAAGACTGTAGCTCTTACCTTCTAATTTCATTCCAACACTTAGACATTTTTGAAATCGACAGTAAGGGCATCGTTTTCTCTGTGTTTTGTCAATCTGGCAGTTCTGGTTTTCTATACATGTGTACCTTTTGTTATTCTGGACTGTTCGCTTAAAGAATCCCTGTGTGACAGACAGAAAAGTTAGCCTGTTTGACTTGAATAGTGTGTTTCATCATTTAATTTCATGGAAATGAATGTAACTTATTTTTCATACACCACTCAAGCACTTACAAAGTTACATAGTTTATTTTAAATTACAGTGAGATATACCCAGGAGAAAAACACCAGACAATATAGGAGATTATCTTGTATCTGTGCTGTGTTCTATAGACTGTTGGCAAAGCTTTATTAGACTGCCTATAGTCTCCTGTGCCTCTAACAGTCGTAGCAGAAACAGTGAGGTTGACCAGTTCCTTTTGTATTCTTTAATCATTACAAAATGATTTAACTCTTTTCTGTGAAGGAGTTTTACATTAAATTGCAAAGATAACAGAAATACACAGTATGACTGGCTACTGTACACCCCAGTGGTGCACACTAGAGGCATAAGTGCTTGTTGTTCATTCTTCATTGATTATTTTTTAGTGCAAATAAAATGTGCAAAGTTAAGTTTTTCGTGCAGCTAGATATTTTTAAACACATTATTTTGGTGAAGGATTTTCCTTTACAGTGCATTACTTAAATAACCACAAAGAACTTTGACAAAATTTGACATTATAAATTTGACCTGCCATAAATTGTAAGTACTTAAATGCTTTAGAATAATAGAACCATGCAGATATTTATCTTCCAACATAAGTTGCATTTACAAATATTTAGTTCTCAAAATTAATGAACAATCTAAACCAAATCATTAGTTACTTGATTTTGTGTGTCAAGTGAGCTCTGACTATTACAGATTGTATGAAAAAAAGTGCATGATCATTATAGTCACAGAAATGCACTTTGTAACATTGAAGGAAGAAAAAAATGTTAAGAAATCTGCATTAGATTTGGCAAATCTACAGGAAAAGGGTACTTTTAGTACTTTTCCCTCCAGAAACAGTAATGCTCTGAATGTATATATATCACCTAAAATCCATATTTGGGACAGGTAGGAATGAAAGTTTTTCTAGAACTATGCTTCACAACAGCAAAATGCTGAAAAGCAATGACAAAACTACAATGCATAACAGTCCAACTTGTTTCTATTTGTGCAGATGAGGTTTCTTCAAGATCTTTCTAAGTCCTAAAGCTTTTTCATGGTTAATTTTTTGTATGAATGTAACAAAAAAAAAGTATCAAAGAACCCAAATTATTGAATACCTGGTTTATTTAACTCTCATTTTTTCTGCTTATATTTGAAAATTAGGGAATTTGGTTTTTGTTTTATGTTTTTTGGGTTTGTTTGTTTGTTTGTTTTTTGAGGAGGGGGCTGTACTTGTGTTTAGATGAAGTAATCAGTACAGAACCTTGCAGCTTTCACAGGTGAGAAGTCCATAATGGTACCCAGATACTTTATCTCCACAGACCGGACACAGTTCCTCAAGGTCTTCATCATAAGAGTAATTCACCATTTTAAACTGAGACACTGGGGAAAGGAGAAATAGCACATTGAATTAGAATCTACATTAATAGCTCAAATTTTCTGCAACTGTTCTCACATAGAGAGAAAACACTGCAGATTGGAGGAAAAAAAGGGTTTTATTTAAAAGAACATAGCTTGCATTGAGACATGCAACTTTTCATCAATGGCAAATCTGCATCATACTTAGCAAGTGGAACAAAACCCCTCAGCTCTTCAATTTTATGTTCTAAATATTTATATTTACTGAGTGCTCTTAACCTAGTCCGTACTTTATGGAATCGCAAAGTAAATTAATTCATTTAAATCCGAAAACGATCAGGGGGAGGCTTTAAAAAAGCAGAACGAAAAGATTGTCACTTGTGTATTTAAAGTAACTCAGTTTGTTTCCTTTAAAGTTTTCTTTCAACATCAGCCTGCAAATATTTACTTAGCCCAAACTTTTATCTTACAGACCCAGCACTTTTGCGCCACGTTAAATGCAAGTTACTTACTTGCAAAACCCGGTTAAAGCAGCGCCCTCCGCGCCCCCAAACTCGTTGTCTGGGGGTGACAGCCTCCCCTCGGAGGCAGTTAGCTCTCCCGCTGCCGGGCCGATGGTGAGGGCTCCGTGGCCGGAGTCACCGGGGTTCGCAGCCACAACTCCCGCTGCTGCGGGGGAGACGCTTTTGGGCTCTCCGCGGGTCAGCAGAAACGTGGCTGGCCGGGGTCACCGGCCGCGGGGGATGCGATCGGGGCTGCCCAGCCGGCCTCCCCCGGTGCCAGGGAAGGGCGGACCCTGCGCGACAGGGCTGCCTGAAGTTTCTGCCGCTCGGGGAAAAGGCGGGGAGGAGCCGGCCTTCAGGGAGAGCGGGGAGGTGAAATAAGCTGAATGAAGGTACAGAGCGCGGTCACTTGAGCCGGGTTCCCCCACAGAGAGCCCAGTCAGGCGCTCTGGTTACTCCCAAAAAGAAACCACGCGGCTCACCGCGGGTCCGGTTTTCTACCGCTTCCCTCCTGTTAAACCTCCGATCTGCTCGGCAAGCCTAGAGGCAAGCGGGGCTTCTGGCCAAAGCCAGAGGCGCCGGGCATCTCAGCGGCACCGCTTAGGATGTCGCGTCTTTGCCGGTAACCTCGCGGCTGCCGCTGTTCGGGAGCACCTGGCCAGTCAGAGTCCGCCCAAAGCCCCCGGACCGGCCACCACTCCGTAAGGGTAAGGGGGCTGCGCCTGGCGCTCGGAACAGCTGCCGGAGAAAGCGGGGAACATTGATCCACCAGCACGAAGCCGGGAAAACGTCTCCAGAGCGACCTCCGTGTGGACGGGGATAGGGGATCGCCGCTTGCCAGCGGCGTGGGGCTGATTCGGGGCGACGGCAGGCGGAGGAGGAGGGCCCAGCCCTCCCCTCTGCTCGCATCCGCGGCTCCAGGGCCCAGCCCTGGGACAAAGTTCCCCCCTCCTCGCAGGAAAAGCCAAGTGGGAAAGCAGGGGTTTTCCGAGCGCCGTGCCCTGGTACGGAGCCTCCTCCAAGGCGAGCAAAGGGGTGGGCGGGACGCCTCTAGCATCTCCGAAGCTGCCGGCCCACCCCGCCTCTGCTTCCCATTAGACTCCCGGGAAGGACAATTTCGAAAGAGCAGTGGGGACGGGAGTTTCTGCACCGGGAGAGGCCCGGGGCGGGGCAGGCACTGCCCGCGTACCGGGCGACCGGCTCCGAGGCAGGGAGCTGACACGCCGCGGCGGCCCTGGGAGAGGGTTCAGAGCTGCGACCCGGACCAGAGCACCGGGAACAGCCCCGTCCCGCAGAGGCATTTCCAGCCCCATCCCAGCTCGGGCATCCCGCTGCCTTACCCGGGACCCCGCAGGGGCGCAAACCCAAAGATGTCTACTGCCAAGTTTGGCTTCGCGGCCGCTGCCACATGTGCTGTGCCTGCGAGAGTCGCACACGCGTTACAGAGCCCTCGGGACCCGTTTAGGGAGGAGTGTGGCACACGAAGGTGCTCGGCAGGACTCCCCCTGCCATAAACTTCGAGTCAGTTTTGCCATGACCGGCGACTAGACCGAGTCCCCCGGATCTACAGCAGGGCCGGTGTCTACGGGCAGTGACCGGCGGGGCGTCTGTAACCCGTCTGTTCCCGTCACAGCTTGACGGCTCCCCGGCCGCGATTGCACTCCCTGGCAGGGGCCTTGCCCTAGCTTCGGCGCTGGTGTCCCGGTCCCCGGTGCCCGGCCGAGCCAGGCTGGAAGTTGGCTCACAAAAACAGGGGCTCAGCTGGGCGCGGGGCAGGGCGGAGGTGGCGGCGGGGAAGCTCGCAGGCAGCAGCCGTAAACTTTTTTGGCAGGACGAAGTGGCGGTTTGCTGAAGGGAGCCCGAGCGTGCGCGGAGAGGGAGCGCCGTGCCTTTTCCCCCTTACCTTGCATGTTTTCCGGCATCTGCCCCTGTTCCCCATTCGATCGTGCGAGTCCCAGGGCCTCCGTCTCCACTTTGGGCAGCATGACAAGGCGGCTGCGGGCCGGGCTGGGGACTCCGTGTCCGTCCGCGACACCAGCACCTGGACACGGCAGCACAGATTTAGCTGGAGCAAGGGGCGCTCTGCGGCCGCTGCCTCTTCCTCCTCTTCCCTCCCTCTGCTCCACGCCAGCCCTTGCCCTGTTACAGCAGGAGCACGGAGCGGCCCCGGCAGCCGGGAAGAGCCGCCGGGTGCCCGCGGCTAAGGGAGCCGCGGAGCGTTAGTCGGGCTGCAGGCGGCGGGGGCGGAGAAGACAGGAGGAGGAGGAAGACCGGGGGGTGCCGGGGAGGAAGGAGGAACCCCGTGAGCCCGCAGCAGCTCCGCCAGGGGCTCAGTGAGGCGGCGGCAGTCCGGCGCCCCGATCCATGCGGAGCGGCACAGTGCACAGGAGCGCTCTGCCACCGCTGGTGCTGCTGGACAGGGTTCCCACCCCCGGCCCCCTCCTCCCTTTCTTCCTCCTCCCCCTCTTCCCCCCGCTACAAGTGCGGAGGTGCCTAGTCGGGACCTCTAGCCCCGCACCCGCGGGGAGGCGCTCCGGGAGCCAGGGGGTTGCAGGGTGCGGGGGGCTCCGGCGAAGGGGGGAGCCCGACACCGCCCTTACAGCCAATAAGACAGAGGCGGGATGAGCAACACCCTCCGCGCACACACACGCCCCACACATGCACAGGAACACGCAGACTTGCCCAGTGTATACACTCCTGCCCTGTTGTTACACCGGGCGGCGGGGTGGGGGCCTGAGCTGCAGACACCCCTCCTGTCCCCGGCGGAGCCCGACGGGCCACCAGCCCGTGGTGTTCCTCCCTGCATGAGGGCAGATGAGCTCAAGCTTCCTTGGGGCCGGAGGGACAATTCTCCCCGTCCGAGCAGCGGCGGCTGTGGAGACACTGGCCCTCGCCTTCCCTACGAGCGGGCGGGAGTAGACGACGGAAACCCTAGCGCTTGGAGAACTCCAGCCCTTGAGGCCATGTTGCCGTCGCGCAGCCCTGGAGCCTGAGAAAAGCGGGCTTGAGCTCCCTGTACCTATTCTGGTGGTTTGGGTCTCCCTCCCCTAAACTTGCGAAATCTGTCTGTGCCAGTTGCATCGTTTGCACAAAAGCCAATGGCCTGGCAGAGCCTCCAATTGGGTAAGAGCCGTCCTTTCCCGGCTCACGGTGCAGCAAGCGGCACTTGTTTCCAAGTTGTCCCAAATAACTCGTTTCTAGCAAGCGGGTGCCTCAGCGGCTAGAGCCCTGTGTGGCGTGGGCTGGCGGGGGAAGAGGGGAGGGGGGGCAACAGAGTTGCTCTGCTAGCCAGGCCTGGGCCGGGGGTCTGTCCGGCCCCGCTGCCCTTCCTGCGCCGAGGGAGGCCGGGGGCTCCGCTGCTCTCCCGTTACTGCGCACAGGTTCGGTGGTGTGGGATGAGTGATATTTGCACCTTTGAAAGCATCCGAGCTCCACGCCCTGGCTGCCCGTACCCCTCTGACACTTCAGTCTCCGTTGTGTATATTAAGAGCTGAAAATATTTGGCGTTGAAAATTGCTTCCGATTGAAAGTGAGGCGCGGAACTGTCTCCATCGCAGGGTGTAGCATTTCCCATCAGCTGGGAGAGAGTTTGTGAAAACGGACACTTGTAGCTTATTAAACACCTCTGGCGATCGTGAGGTGACCAGCAGTGGGACAAGCCCTCCACGTGCAGAGAGCCGGCTCTGCCCTGCTCTTTCATAGGACTTCAAACTTTTCACATCCAGTAAATGGAAGAAGGGACCTTTGCTTAGTTCAGTGCAGATCCCAAGCCAGCTCACCACCAGTACTGCTGGAGCAGAAAGCATATCTCCTTCTCTGTGCTGGCTTTGCTATTTTGGGTATGGACCCAAGGTGTAGAAAGGCTTGGACCTCTTGGGCTCCTTCCATTCTCACTTTTTCCCCATTCCCCTTCAAGCGGGAGGGCGAGCAGGTGAACTCTTCTCAATCTGTATCAACACGTTATTTCTCAAGTTATGATTTCACAGTTTAGCAGTTCGCCTGCGAGTAAGTTTTAGGACAGCACCATGGCGAGCTGTGAGAGCTGCCAGATTGATGACCAAGGTGGGTGTCTGAGAACCATCCCAAGGGAATGGCCTCGCTTCTAGGCAGAAGTATCTCTCAGCCTTTGGGAAGCTGGTTCCAGATACACCAGTTAAACGCAACCCCTTTCCCAGGCGTCGCCGTGTAGCATTGCCCTGAGCTGAGCCCGGACGGCTCAGCACCGGCGACTCTCGTAGCACAGCGGAGGCTCCGCTCCTCCGGGCTCCGCGAGGAGCCGGTCAGGGCCGCGAGGCCTGTGGCCCGGCCGCTTCTGCATGCCACTGGCCCGATGGGTGGCCAGAGGACCCGGGGGTGGGGAGGGCAGCTCACAGAGGAGCTTCGCCTTCTCGCAGCCCTGCCCCGCAGGAGGAGCGTTGTCAGAGCACATTTACTGCAGACCGTCGAAGTTTAATACATATCTGCAGGACACCGCCGAACCTGGGTCTTGCAGCCCGCTGGGCTGCTTCAGGGCAGGAGCCGATCCCTTCCCCCCCGCTCGCCACTCTGTGGGTCACGCTGTTTGACGACGCCCCACCGGGCGCTCCGTGCCGCCACGCTCGTTACTGCTGCTCCTGGAAAGGCACCCGCGTTACAGGGGAAAGCCGGGGAAGGAAAGCCCGCGTCCGGACAGGGCAGGCGAAACACGTCCGAGCGCAGTCGGGGCCGGGTGGGCCGGGGCCGGGTGGGCCAGGGCCGGGGTGGCTTTCCCGGCCAGCACTCCCCCTCGGGCACGGGCCTCGCATCGCTCCTGGGACTCTTCGCTCCTACTCATGGGCTTAATTGCATTCCGCCGGGGAAGGGTTTGGAGAGAATTCAAACTGTGCATCGCAAAGCCAGTCCGCGAGCTATCTCTATGGATGAATATACTTTGGAGTGGCTATTACACATCCACATTTCCCCGAAGTAACAGTTTAGGGCAGTACATATTATAAATGATACCTGGTCCCTTGTGGCTACATTTAATTTAACATGGAGTTCTAGCTCTCACGATTGCCTTGAGCAACCTTAATTACCCTTTCTTCTAATCTCTTCTCTGTTCCTTACTAAGTTCTCCAAACTTTTTTCCAATGTGATTTCTCTACTGAGTTTGCCTGCCTTGTTCTGACTTTGCCTGAAGGTCTTGATTGACGAGTGTAATTATAATTATAAAACATGATGGCTCTGGGAGCCTTCGGCAGCCTTGATTAATACAAGGAGCAAGACCTGGAATATTTTATACTTCCCTGTTTGAATGTATGTTCATTTACATTAAAAAACCCACTGCCCAATTTTAAATAATCTGAAGCTTCTTCCACCTCTTTATTTTCAAGGTAGGGATCTGAGTGATGGTATTTCAAGGCAAGCTCCAATTTCTTACAGTTTCAATGAGGCCAAAGAACCTGGGCAAAATTCAAACCCTTTTTTCTTAAGCAGAGACATTTCCGACTTGGAGGGTCTGCTCCATGAGCAACAAATAGCACGCTCCCTTCTAACTTTTTGTCGGGAAGTGGCCTGAGGAAAGTTTGATTTATCTTCCCTGCAAACTAGCGAAAGAGAAATTTTCTGGGGGAACGTTCAAGACAGACTTCACAGAAGCAAACTGGAGAAATAAATAAATGGAGAGCTGTAACTTTCCTGCTGGGAAGTCTAAATTCAGACCCCCTCAAAAAGACCTGGAGGGAAGTATTTAAGGAGGAGAGAATGCCGCATCCTGCCCCCGCTTCCTCTCCCGCTGGGCATTCCCGTTTGCCGCCAACCCAGAACTGCTCGCTCTGATCAATCGCTCACTGAAAATGGTGCCTGCAGCCGAGCGCGGAGCGGGAGTCTCCGGCACGCAGCCTGCCCCGGCGCAGCGGCATGGCCCCGAGCACACCCCCGGGCACAGGCGGCACGGCGCGGGGCTGCTCCGGGCAATGCCGCGGGGCAGCGCAGCCGGACGGGACCCCTCGGCAGAGGGGAAAGTTCGTAACCGGAGTTTGCTGCTTCACCTCGCGCACCTCACACTCAACTTTACGAGACTGTGTACACCAGGAAAAGCGTATCCAACACAAACTCTATTCTCATCTGCTCTCCCCTCTCACCCGTCCCCTTTATTTTATCTTCGTTCCTGCTCTTCTCCCTTTCGTCTCATATATTCCCCCCCCTCCGAACCTTGTTATAAACAGCTCACCCCTACAGTACGAAGGGGGGAGTACATAGAAACCTTCTAAATCCTTTAGCAAACGGACTCCTCTCATCAGTGTGCCGAGGAAACACTGCTTTAACTTCTAAGGATTACTTTGAGTGGAGGCTGTTTGTGCCTCCAACTCAGGCTTTAGAAAGCAAACTGGCCTCTCTAGAGAACTAAAGAAACACCCCAACCCACTCCAATCAATCCCAAGCACAAAAATGCTATTTTTCCTTTTTTTTTTTCTCTCCTTTTTTTTTCCTCCATTTTTTTTTTTTTTTTTTTTTTTTTTTTTTTTTTTTT